>CAUYQU010037883.1:0-84068 GCA_963574635.1 Cheracebus regulus | reverse complement strand
ACATGAACCTGATCATGATAATTACTTGCCTTTATCCTCTTAGATACATCCTCTATTGGTGTGGACCTTCTCACTCTATCAGCCATTAGAGAATAAGCAATAGAGGCCTCAGAAATAACACCACACATCTACAACCATCTGATCTTCGACAAACCTGACAAAAACAAACAATGGGGAACGGATTCCCTGTTTAATAAATCGTTCTGGGAAAAATGGCTAGCCATGTGCAGAAAACAGAAACTGGACCCCTTCATTACACCTGATACAAAATTTAACTCAAGGTGGGTTAAAGACCTAAATGTAAAACCTAAAACCACAAAAACTCAAGGAGAAAACCTAGGCAATACCATCCAGGACATAGTTATGGACAAAGACGTCATGAATAAAACACTAAAAGCAATCGCACCAAAAGCCAAAATTGACAAATGGGATCTAATCAAACTGAAGAGCTTCTGCACAATAGCAACAAAAAATATCAACAGAGTAGACAGGCAGCCTACAGAATGGGAGAAAAATTTTGTAATCTATCCATCTGACAAAGGTCTAATATCCAGAATCTACAAGGAACTTAAACAAATGTATAAGAAAAAAACAATCCCATCAAAAAGAGTATGAACAGACACTTCCCAAAAGAAGATATTTATGTGGCCAACAAACATGAAAAAAGGTCATCATCACTGGTCATTAGAGAAATGCAAATCAAAATCACAATGAGATACCATCTCACGCCAGTTAGAATGATGATCATTAAAAAGTTTGGAAACAACAGATTCTGGCAAGGATGCAGAGAAGTTGGAATGCTTTTACATTGTAGATGGGAGTGTAAATTAGTTCAACCATTGTGAAAGACAGTGTGGCGATCCCATACTTTGGGGTCTATACCCAGCAATCCCGTTACTGACTGGGCATATACCCCAAAGGATTATAAATGATTCTACATAAAGACATATGCACACAAATGTTTATTGCAGCACTGTTTACAATAGCAAAGACTTCGAACCAACCAAAATGCCCATCAATGATAAACTGGATGAAGAAAATGTGGCACATATGCAGCATGGAATACTATGGAGCCATAAAAAAAGATGAGTTCATGTCCTTTGCAGGGACATGGATGAAGCTGGAAACCATCATCTTCAGCAAATTAACACACAGAACACTAAACACCATGTTTTCACTCATAAGTGGAAGTTGAACAATGAGAACACATGGACACAGGGAGGGGAACTTCACATACTGGGGCCTGGCGCGGGGTGGAGGGAAAGGGGAGGAAGAACATTAGGACAAACACCTGATGCATGTGGGGCTTAAAACCTAGATGACAAGTTGATGGGTGCAGCAAACTACCACGGCACATGTATAGCTACGTAACAAACCTGCACGTTCAGCACATGTATCCCAGAACTTAAAGTAAAATTTGTTTAAAAATTGTAAAAATAAATAAAATAAAATTACAATGTATTTCATAAGCCTTAGCATGATCACTTAGAAAAAGTCAAAAATTTTTAAAATTATTGGATCACAGGCACACATTCATTATTGTGTTGTTTATGGTTGTTTTTGTGCTAAAATGGTATGAAAAGTTGAGTAGTTGCAATAGAACACCTATGGGCCATAAAACCTAAAGTGTTTACTATCTGTCTGATCTTTTACAGAAAAGTTCACCCATACTTACCTTACTCTATGACATTCTTAAACTCCCTAGGAAGCACATTAAATAATAATACATGGCTACCTTAAGTGCTCTAATGATTAGAAGAGTGAATTAAAGTGAATGTACAGCATAATGTAAAGGATATACTCTTAGAAGCCTCATTTCTTTGCCCACTTGGGGCTCATAGTCTGATTAATAATAAAAAAGGCATTGTGCTTAAGTTATATTCATATTTTCCAAGTCTCTGGCTATATTGGTTACCCATGATCCCACATTGCTCTCATTCTTCTTCCATGAAGGATGTCAGAAAGTCCCTTCATAGCTTTGTATGAGACAGTTCAAAGCGTTCAGAGTAATAGGGCATTTGTCAGTGTGTTACTGCTATGTCGCCAAACTGAAGCAAGCAGTGCGTGGCTCTGTTTAGTCCAACCTTCTCCAATTTCATGTTCCACCACTGACTTTGGTTCTCAAGTAGAAGCAATCTTCATCCTATAATTATTGCTTTTATATTTGATCTTGCTTTGGTTTCTAAATATAAACAGCTTATGGGTCCTTGAAAATGTGGATTTGCTCTTTTAGGTTTTTATCTCTCTCTGCTTAAAAACTTCTACCAAGTTTTCTAGGTACTAAACCAACTTTCTAATAATAATCACAACAGCTTTGAATATTTATTATATAATGATACTAATGATAATAGGCATTATTGTGTAATAATAAGCTTTGGTAGTTTTGAATGCTTATTATATGTTCTATGCAGGAAATGATTCCAAGCTCTGCACATAAATTAACTAATTTAATTCTCACAACATTTCTGTCAGTCTAGCACCAGAACATATGCATTTACTTAATCAAAATGCAAAAAACATATTACAAGGCAGTTTTTGTTGGTTTTTCAGCATGAGAAGAGCATAAGAAAGTGGTATTACTAGTTAAATGTCTTTAAGGAAATTCCCTAAAAATATAGTCCATATATAGAAACACACACAAATACATGTATATATATGTATATACCTAATACATATACATATATACATACAATGTAGTAAGTATACAATAAATGTTTGTAGCTAGATGCATAGAAAAATTGTCTTATTCACCAAAAATATTTTCAAATATCTACTATATGGCAGGTAGTATAGTTTGGAAGGAATGTTTTAACTATTTATCTGATGTATACATACTCTCTTTTAAGAATCATTTTATTGAGAGTAATAAAGTCACATAAGTTGGATTAAAAACACAAAAATAAATAACTTTTCCTAGCATATAAGGGTAACTTATGGAAGATAAGTACAAGCAGCACAAGAAGCAAGCAGTTTGGGATCACGTTAGACTCCAGTCGTCTTTCCCAATCTCTGTTATTCTTTCGTAGTCTCCTTTTCTCACTCCTCCTGATCATACCTACTGCAGGGTCAGTCCTTTCCTGCTACTGTTCTACCTCCTTTACTCTACCTTTGTGCAGACAGCCTCCCTCTTTCTCTGAGTAAACATGGAAGGCTGCACATTTTAAGCCCCTATGACATTAACTAGAACTTCTGGATTCAAATCACAGATTTCTGGGAGAGGAAATCGCTGAGTCAGCTGGAATAAGAAATCCTCTTCTGGTCCAATCAATAATGCCTGACAGCAGTGTTGATGTGTGTTCATATGATCTGCTAAGGGAATAGAATCCCTAAGACTGCCTTAAATGGAGTATGAAAACTTGGTAACAGTTTTGCTGTGTACAAATATATTTCACTATGTACACAATATATCACTGTACAAAAATATATTTGCTCTGTACAAAATATATTGACCTTTTTTTCTCTCTCTGAATGCCTAGCCACTGTAGTAATGTTCCCTAAAACCATGTAACAATACTTTTAATTGTCATCAAAGATTATGAGACAATTTCTTACAATAGATAAAGAATACATTAAATATGATAAAGGCACATCATGCCCCTAGACCTTCCCTCCTTGGATGGTGTATGTCCCTGGTACCTCTATATTCCTCTTTTGCTTGTAATGCCAACAAAAATTAAGGTGGTGGCTATGAATGTCATACCTTCTGATATTACCTGTAGTCTCATCAATTTTATACTTCATTCTTATCCTCAGATTGCGAGTTGGTATACAGTCTGCAAAGATTAGCCAAAGGTACAGACAAGACTAAATGGAATCATTTTGAGTGGTATCCTCTAGACCTGCAGGAATCATAAAACTGAGCTACCCAAGTAAACTGGTTGGCACTGATAAGTGAGAGACAAAAAAAAAAAACAAAAACAAAAACATTGACACTTCTATGGCAGAATTCCAGCTACTGATTTCCTTTTCTCAATACTCTCCATAGGTCAACTGCTAGATCTGAAATCACATGGCTACCACTGAAGAGATGCTATCAAAGAGATGCATTCAGAGATGTTCAAACAGCCTACGGTGTAGCTAGAGTCATTTTGATATCAGTTTTGCTGATGTAACAAGTATTTTTTTAACTTTTTAATTAACACTAAAAATGTTTCTTTTATTTGAGTAAATAATTGGGATTATTATTTGCTTTTAGCATATTTACAATTAAGAAAGATTTATGTACATAATACGGTCATGAAAGAAATGAGACAAACACAAAAAGGGGGCTTAATTCCATAAATAACTAACAAGAATTAGAAAGAAAGCATAAACTTTTGGGTAGAGCTCTGTACAGACATTACACAAAGCATATCACACACTAGCAATACAACTTACCAAATACAGAGGGTTTTCATGTAATTATTCCATTTGCCTAAATTCTGTTTGTCACAAAATTCTCTTCAGTTCTCCTGTGGAAGTTTTAAAGATGGTGTAAAAGAATAGATGCAATATATGTGGACCTCTGGATGTACTCTAGAGTACAATTTTTAAAAGCCACTTATGAATTTATTCTGGCTCGACTTCCCTTTTTAAGTTCCTGGTACTAACATTTTGCAGATTTGATTAACCCACACTGAAAGAGATGTTTTCTGTAGAAATACAAAAAGTGACAAATTGTTTTAGCATTAACTACCATGCTGACCAAGTGAAAGTTAGATTTAACAGGAAAGTTACTAATTTAGTTACAACTAGATCAGTGGTTCCTGAGTTGGGCTGCTCCTGACAATCCTTGGAGTCCTAAAAAAGCGACTAATGCCTAGATCTCACCCCAGAGACTCTAGTTTGTCTGTGGCAATCTCTGTGTATTAGTATTCTTAAAATAAGCTTAATAATTTTTTAACATTTTTGAATTTACAGGAAAGTTATACAGATAGATCCCATATGACTTTCTCCATTTCCCTCTCATTAACATCTTACATTGCCCTGGTACTTTTGTCAAAACTAAGAAACCAGCACTGGCACATTAACCCTAGTCTTCATTCGATTTTCTTAATTTTCCCACTAGAGTCCTTTTTTATTTTTATTTTTGCTGCAGAATATCATTCGTGATCCAATATTAAATTTTGTCATCATGTCTCCTTCATCTTCTCAGGCCCATGATAGTTTCTTGTCTGTTCCTGAATTTTTAAAATGTCTTAATTTTTAATTGTTGTAGGTACATAGAAGGTATGTATATTTGTGGGGTACATGTGATGTTTTAATACAGGTGTGCAATGATCACATGATTAAGGATGAGGATCCATCCCCCTCAAGCATTTATCCAATGTGTTACAGTCCAATTACATTATTTTAGTTATTTTAAATATATGATTAAATTATTATTGACTAGGGTAACCTTGTTGTGGAATCAAATACTGTGTATTATACACTCTTTCTATTTTTTTTATACCCATTAACCATCTCCATCTTCTCCCTAATCCACCACCCCAACCCATCCCAGCCTCTGGGAGCCATCCTTCCCTTCCTTGGTTTTAATGACCTCAACTCCTTTGAAGAATATTGGCCAGGTGTTTTGAAGAATGCTCCTCATTTGAGCTTTTATAATCTTTTTATCATGATTAGACTGGGGCTATTGGTTTTTGGAAAGAATCCCACAGAGGTGAAGTGCCTTTGTCATTCATATTAGGGAGTAAATTCCCCAAATGTGACTCATTATGGTGGATGTTAATCTTGATCACCTGCCCAAGGTGGTATTTCCCTGTTTCCTTACTGTGAAGTTATGTCTTCCTGCCTTCACATTCCCATACTGTATTTTTAAAATCAAGTCATTAAGAGGAGTGGTGAGGGGGAAGGAAGGAGTTAAAGTTCACCTGCTTTAGGGGAGACTATCTATGAAAATGATTTGTAATTCTTTTATTAGGAAGATTTTTCTCTTTTCCTTCATTTATTTACTTATCTAATCTTTTATTTTTACAAATATGGACTTGTAGATATTTGTGTTGTACTCTGGACTGTAACTTAAAAGTACGTTATTCATTTTGTTACTCAAGTTATTCCATCCTTGGCCACTGGGGCTTCTTTCTGGTTGGCCACATTAACATTTTTAAAGGCCACATGATGGTTCTCAAGTACAGCCAGGATGTGGGATTCTGACTTATATACAGTAGATCTATGTTCTCAAAATGTTGTCTGTAGATAAGCAGCATCACCATCACCTGGGGATTTGTTAGAAATGTGAATCCAGGGGCCTCGTCCCAGACTTACCAAATCAGTCAGGACGGGGTAGAAACCAGGTGAATCTGATGTGAACTAATGTTTGAGAACCACTGAAGGAGATAATATCAGCCATACCCTCTAGTCTTTAGAAATATACTAATAAGGTCACCACAAGCCTTACTTTGTGAAATGCATATGTAGTTTAAGATACGCATCACATTTTAGGCATATGGTTGCAAGGCTAGCATCTTATAAATGGCCTAATTTTTCCCAGGCATTGATTTATAAAGCCTTGACTGAAAAAAGTGTCCCTGCCCTGACACAGGGTTCTCTCTAGTCATGGACAACTGTGAACAGCATATGCACATGATTGAACATTTCCCCCCAAAATGTGCCTCTTTGTTGTGATATCATAGATATTTATGCACTTCTAATTATTAAAACGTGCAAAATTACTGTGAAGAAAGGGACCTCATCTAACCCCAGGCTTTTCTTATTATTCTCAAAGCAGAGCCATTAACTTTCTCTAACTTTTGCTTCAGGTGTTGAAAAGCTAATTCACAGCTCCCCAGCTGCCTACTTTCAGGGACAGCTTTCTTCTGCTACAGGCAGTAATTGCTTTACTGCTATCCTAAATTGCCCTGGAGAAGAAGCATAGCTTTGCTGGCTTTATCCTGTGGATTTAAAGCAGTGTCTATACTTGCTTTGCATAGAAGCGAACTTCTTCTCCTACAGATATTTTTATTCTAATCTACGCAACACATTCCAGTTGAGACATGAGAAACAAGATTACGAAGACATGCCCTAGTGTACATTTTATCTGCACTGGTAATGTACGGAAGACAAATCAAGGTTTTGGGAGCAGGGTTGAGAGGGAACAGAAACTACTTTCACTGGTTCAGGTTAGTGGAAATTACCCTAATAGGTGTGTGGATAAAATTTCAGATTCAATTGGTTGGATCAATCAAAAATGTCTAAATGGATAAGAAGTATTTGATTTGGTCAAAAAGGCCAGATGTAAAACCAGAAAATTCAAGTGTAACCTCTTTCCAGAACAAACCATTCTATAGGTAAAACTAGGCACATAGAAGGACTAATAAATAGCATTTCACCAGTTCTTCTCTCATACACAGGATTGGTGTCAAATCAGAATCACAAATCTTACCAAATTGCAAGCTTTACTATTAATTTCAAGGACACGAGCAATCAAGAGGCATCTGCTTTCTCTGAAGGCAGAGAAAGTCTGAGATATTGAGGGTAGCTACCCAGGTCCCTTACACCTCAAACTTCTACCTCTGATTTAGAATAATAAGTGACGCCCCCACGTGGGATTTATGGGGTAAATTCTTGCAGCAGGGAGCATTTCAATGATAAAAACTCTCCATTTTATACCCCAGTGTGACACAGCTTGTAAGTTCCCTAGGAAGCCATGCCTTACAATCCAGAGATTCCAGTTTATTTATCATAGGTAAAACTTTAGCCAGGAACATCCTTTTAAGGACATTCTGAAGCTACTATCTCTTCCTCGTAGCATGGATTATTATAGTCTATATACTAGGAGATTCGGTGGGCAAGGTGATTACACTGGGTGACACGACTTCTTTTCTTTTCTCTGAGAGCATACCTGATGAGATTTGGCTGTGTTCCCACCCGAATCTCATTTTGTATTTCCATGTGTTGTGGGAGGTAACTGAATCATGAGAGCAGGTCTTTTCCATGCTGTTCTCAGGACAGTGAGTAAGTCCCACTAGATCTGATGGTTTTAAAGAGGGAGTTTCCCCGTACCAACTCTCTTCTCTTGTCTGCCATCATGTGAGACGTGCCTTTCACCTTCCGCCGTGATTGTGAGGTGCCCGCAGCCACGTGGAACTAAGTCCAACAACCTCTTTTGTTAATTGCCCAGTCTCAGGTATGTCCTTATCAGCAGCATGAAAAAGGACGAATACCGGGAGGAAGTGAATACAAGGCTAGCTGCCACAACTCCCTCCTCTCCACACCACATCCACACACACACTCAACACACACCACGTCCACACACAGACTCGGCACACACCGCGTCCACACACAGACTCAACACACACCGCGTCCACACACGCACTCGGCACACACCACGTCCACAAACGCACTCGACACACACTGCGTCCACACACACACTCAGCACACACTGCGTCCACACATGCACTTGGCACACACCGCATCCACACACGCCGCATCCACACACGCACTCGGCACACACCACATCCACACACAGACTGGACACACACCGTGTCCATACACGCACTCGACACACACCACATCCACACACACACTCGGCACACACCACGTCCACACACGCACTTTACCCTGCCAGTTCTTCACACACACCTAGAATCCAGAGTAGTTTTGGTTCCTCTGTGGGGTTTACAATTTTTTTTCCGCTGCGGTTTTTGGCAGTGATACCCACTGTGATCCTGACAAGGCCGGCACACTCACATCTATATCTAAGCAGAGGTTTTGCTTAGTGGTATCTGAGGCCTAACAGTGTTGGTGCCCATGTCACTGCCACCGCCATTCTAAGGCAGTGACAAATTAGTTCACCCGATTGTTTTTTTGGCCTGGGTTACAGTCAGTTTATCTGCTGGCCTTCTAGTTCAAGCCCCAAGTTCTATTGCCTGCAATCTATCGACCACACTGCATCCGAATCTTCTTTCTAAATTGCAAATGTGATTGTGCCTTTCCCATGATCAGAAACTTATGCTGGCTCCCCAGTGCCATCAGTATAAAAGGTCAAGCATCTTAGTGTGCGTGCCATATTTCAGAGTCTAATTATGACCTTCTTGTCGCACATCACATTTTTCCACTCCACAGCAACTCCTCAGCTCTAGATGAGCGCTCCCTCGCTTTCATAACTCTGTGCCATTGGAATTGCTGCTCACCCTACTGGGATGATCTTTTCTCCCTTTTCCATCCTTCAAGTTCTTATCCCAACATTGGGTTATTCCTTTCTTATCCTACATACTTTAGCTCAGCTATCACCTCCTCTGGAATGATTTTCTAGGCCCAGCATTCCAGAGTAGATATTCTTGTAGCACAAAAAGAGCAAAACGACATGTGCTGTGTAAGATGTGTCTGTTCTCTTGACTCTTACTACCCTTTGAGCAGGCATTCTAGATTGTGTTTGTCTGAAATGTTGGTGTCTGGCACAGAGAAGGAATGCAAAAATGGGTGCAATGAACAGCATAAACGGAGCCTTCCCGTGAAAGAGGAGTGTGTCGTCTGAGACTGTAGGAGAGGTGTAGCTATGAATTTGTTTGGGAATTTGGAAGGAAATTTGTAGCTCAAGCCTGATATTGATACTGAGGTAGTTGTGCTATTTGTTGAGAGTGAATATTGGGATGAGAACTTGAAAAGAACATTTTCTTATGTTCTCTTAAGAAATATGTTCTTATGTTCTCTTGAGGAATCATGAGAAGCAAGATTCTTCAAGATAGATTGCAAATGGTAACTTTGTGAAGCAACACAGGTGATAAAGGAATTTCTCTAGTGATATTTGGTTGAACTTGTGTAGAAACAGCTGACTGATCTGGGACTGCAGCACGGTAGGACTTTGCGGAGTTTGTGTAGCGGAAGCACAGACGGCTAAGGGAATTAAGGAGGTGGGTAGGAGAATGGCTGAAATCCTAGCATAGGGAGTTTAATCTGCAGTAGGAAGGACCAGAGGCCAACAGAAGGCTTATACATTGTTGGAAAAGTGTGGAGTCACTTTGTATCCTTGGCTTTTACTGTAGTTAAACAACACAAACTCTCGTTGCCAAGAAAAGTCATAAGATTTCCCCAATATGGAAACTGTGTCATCCACGTTGATGTCAGAGATCTACTTTGAATATTATGAAATCTTTAATGTAAAAGAAGAATAACAAGACTTTCATTCCATGGGTGGGAGTATAGGGGGAGCTGGAACTAAAGTTAGTTCTCACTAAAAAGATTGTTAACATCCTTTAAATCTAGCTGTTCTTTTAGCTATCTGGTGTTATCAGGAACAGAGAGATAAGAAAATGACAAAGCTTTCTTCCATTCAGTGTTATTTTCTCTGGTTTCTGGGATTCCAATTCTCTTGTCTGCTGTGCTAATTCTCATTGCAGACCAGGGGCTCTGGCTGCTAAACTGTTTGCCCGACACATTGTGTAGCAAAAGATTAAAAGGTAATTGGCGAAAACATTTCACAGGAAAAACACCCAAATGAAACATCTCTCTGTTAGGCCTACCCGCAGGAGAAAGACTGGGATTAAGTGAGCCACAAATAGTACATGACGACCTCGCCAAATGCTGCATTACTGATCCTGAGTAAGATGGTTATATAATAAGAGAAGCTGCTTTACTTATGATGAAAGGAAAAAAAAGAACTGTTCACACTCTCCCATCTCATATGCCAGGCTTAATCAGACAGTTGTTTCGATCCTCATGACCAGGGTTAATTTTAATTTGGGGCCTTTTTAGGATCTTTATAGACCCAAAATATTCTTATTTTTTAAAATCCCCCATTTATATTATAATATATCAACTAAAATGCATGAAAATCCCAGATTATGTCAAATATGCCTATTTATTTCTATAATAATTATTGCAGTTGTTTAATATGTTATTGTTTATCTTTTTTTTGGGGGGGGCGGGGACAGTCTTGCTCTGTTGCCCAGGCCGGTGCGATCTCGGCTCACTGCAGCCTCTGCTTCTCGGGTTCAAGCAATTCTCCTGCCCCAGCCTCCCGTGTAGCTGGGATCACAGGCACACGCCACCATGCCTGGCTAACTTTTGTACTTTCGTAGAGATGGATTTCACCATGTTAGCCAGGCTGATCTCAAACTTCTGACTTCAAGTGATCTGCCCACCTCGGCCTCCCAGAGTGCTGGGATTACAGACGTGACCCACTGCTCCTGGCCATATTTTACCACTATTTAATTAAAATACTTATTACTTTTAGTTTTGCAACATTTTATTATTTGTAACTAGTAATGTCTTTTCAGGTTGCTAATATTTTGTTGACTCTTAAAAAGTTCATAGATCATGGGCATTGTGCCAAATGGTAACCATGGATGAAGGGGCTTGATCATGCAGTAAAAATCTGATTCTTGGAGAAGATACTTTAAGAGGAAGTCACGGCCGCCAAGAATTAGTTCAGGTCCAAACTTCGAACCTAACCCTTGTGACCGGCAGGCCCCTATGTCCCTCTCAGTCTCACTCATCAGTGCCTCCACCAATGCTGCTTTTCTCTGCATTGGTAGAAGAGATGATCAGGCAAATACAATAAAGTGATAGAATGACACTCATGAAAGGCATAATAGGTTGCTATGGGTACGAATAGAAGGGGCAGGAAGTTCAAGAAAGTCATTCTTTTCCCTTTGAAAAAAGATAATATTCAGGCTTCCTTTTTTTTTTTTTTTACATGTCTCATGAGGAAAATCAAATAAGATTATCATACATTAGGAAAGTTTCTTTCATACTTTATGCAACAGTAGAAACAACCCAGGATTGGAATTAGAAGACCTGGTTTTAAATACCAAACTGTTTCCCAGAATGATCGGATTCTACTGCTTAGCCTATCTGGATGTCAATCTCCATCTCTAAAAGGAAGGTGAGCTGGGTTGAATCGTGTACAAATGCATATCTGTCTGCATTCTGTGGGTTTGACCTTATTGAGAAATGGGATCTTTTCATATGTAATCAAATTAAAATGAGATCATACTGGCTTAATGCATGCCTGCATCTAATAACTGGTGTCCTTCTCTTTGGATACAGACACACAGGGGAGAATGCCATCTGATGATGGAGGTGGAGACTGGAGTGACGCGTCTACAGGGATTGCTGGCAGTCACCGCAAGCTAGAAGAAGCAGGACAGGATTATTCCCTAGAGCCTTTGGATGAGCGGGGCTAGTCTACACCTTGATTTTAGACTCCTCATCACCAAAACTGTGGGAGAATAAATTTCTCTTGTTTCAGGCTACTCAGTTTGTGGCCATATGCTACAGCAGCTCCTGGAAACTAATATAGGGTGTTAATAATAGAACTTACCTGACAGTGGTATGACATCAAGTCTAGTGAGGTCTGACCTAGGAGGGCGGGAATTAGCAGAAGTGCAGTGTTCCAGAATCCTCAGATTCTGGGACATTCATTATGAAGCAGCCATACATTTTATGTACCTCTGTTTGCCTTATTCATCGCATACCATCCTCTCACTTTCACTTTTTCTCTATCAGCTTCTAATCACCATATTATTCATTAATTTGTGGTTTATAGCTACCAGTCTTAATTGCATGTCCTAAAAATCAGTGATTTTCTTTTTTGGGGAGAGGGGAGGAGGGGAGATTGGCCTTCAAAGTATTTGCCACATCTTTCTGCATCGTCCCAGTTGGCCAGGATAGGCATTCTAGTGATGAAAAAAAACAAAAAGAAAAATGAAAGTGCTTTGGATATTGTAAATCTCCATGTAGATGTTAGTTATTTGGATAAAACGTTACTTATATACAAAATAGAAAATGGAAGTAATAGGTACACCCCAGCAGAGACACCGTGGAAAAGGCATGGGCTTATGGTCCCAACATTACAACTGGCTAACCCAACTATGTCATGTGACCAATTGGTCCCTGCACTTCCAGGTCTGTAAAATGAAGAAAAAGAGGTAGGATGCATCAAGGTCACCTCTAGCTCCAATATCGCCTGAACTCTGTGAATCTGAATTTTGGGAGGTATGGTTTTTATGAGTGTTCACATAACTCTGTTTTAAATGTTGCCTTTTCTTAATATAGAATGCACTTTTAAGGTAATTTAGAAAAGTGATTTAAAACCAGAACTTTGAAGTTATAACATCCAGGAGTTGAGTCCAAGCTTCTTGACTTCAAGATGCGTGATGCCGCAAAGTGTGGCCATGTCTAACTTACGGCCTCTACACTTTTTTACACTTCTCTCATCATGTGGTAGGGTGTTTGTCTCCTCGTCAATCTGGGCTCCGTGACTAACAGAACACTATGCAAATGACCCTATGCCAGTTACCAGACCCAGGCTTCAAAAACTGTTATCACTCTCTTCTTGTCTCTTTGAATGCTCACTCTTGGCATCCAGCTGACGTGATCTCAGAAAACCAAGCAACCCATTGAGAAGACGCATATATTCATTTGATCCAAGAGATGCCGCAAGATGACAATTTACACCTTTAGACTTGAAGATCACATGTCAGCGTCGCCATCAGGCATGTGAGTGTGTGAGCCTCCAGAGGATTCTAGCCTCCAGCCATCTAGCGACCTTTGAGTTACCCTAGCTGACACCGCCTGGGGAGCGAATGTGGGCTGTCCCTACCAAGCACTGCCCAAATGGCAGATTTTTTGAGCAAACTAATTGCCCTCTTTTAACCCACTAGGATTAGGGTGGTTTATTACACAGCAATATAGAACTAAAATGGTAAAATTATTTCTTTAAGCTTCAGATTGCTCATCTGTAAAATGAAAAACAAAAAAAAGATGTTTCTCATGGAGTTATGCAAATGAAATGAAATGGCACACTCAAAGCACAGAATATCTAACATTTTTAGACCCAATTGATGTTAGCCACTTGATGGCTTACATCTTATACTTGAAGTTTTAGTGATTGCTTGACCGACATCATGGGCTTTCAAAAGCCTTATAACCCTGGTGACTAAAATAGAACCCAGACAAGAAAAGTGGTTGTGATAGCAGTGACCAGTAGAAAACTGATGATAGCTGTGCCAGTCATTCTATCCTTCTCTCCATTTTTCTCTGTTTTTAGTAGAATCCAGGCAGGCACTAAAGCTTCCAGTACTCATGGAGAGATGAGTCTGCTCATTACCAACCTCATTGACCCCCTAGCATCTGCGCCTAGACAGGCTACAGGAAGCTGAGAGTGAACCAGGGAGTTCACCACACCGTTTAAATGGCCTTCGCGAAGAACTTACTGGGGTATGCTCCAACTTCCTCTAATGGTACTTTCCTCAAAAATGTGTCTGATTCTGTTTTGAGGGCATATGGCTGGAAAGCAGACCTAGGTGGGAGATGAAACTGGATAGTCAGTTTGGCTCCAGAATCAGCACTCTTAACCTTAGAGTTAGAGAACCTAGCACACTAAAGCTGTAAAAGTGCGATGTCCTTTAGATACAGTTTCACGTACCATGTGTCTTAAGAAAATATATCCTGTTAAGGAAATAAAATAGTGAGCCATAGAGGAGATTATTTCAAAATGGAAGGAAGAACTCATGGAGCAGTATGGCCACTTGATCCAAAGTCTAAAAGTATGAACTGTCATCTTGAGGCAATTTGTTCCTGAATGACTGTTTCAATAAACGTTTGGAATGAAATGAGTATATCTGTTGTCAGAAGAGTGAAGGAAAGGGCCCCTATGTAAGAAAGAGCTCATTTGGACCTAAATCAAGACTGTAACCTAAATTCTCTGCAACTCGAAGGGAACAGACATATGAAGGGGTTAATGGTTTAAATTTTGAAAGAAAGTCTCAATTGCTACAACTTCGTTCCTTGCTGCCCTTCATTTTCCCATAGGAAAACTCTTCAAATCAAAGGCAGAAGGTAAGGAAGAAGATGAGGAGTACTGAAACTGCTCCGATCCCGGCTGGGATAGAGGAGGAACTCTAAAGAAACCCCCCAAATTACACTATAGAAATATTTTTCCCTATGGTATTAGATTGATTCCCCTTTCCTGGAAACCAGCAGCTCCTTTCCACACCAGGATCAATTACTCTTCATTGTTATTTTCATCTGCATAGACAACAGAACTTGCTGCTGTCGTAAAAGTAAAGAAACAGATTTTTTAAATTGCTACTTGAAGAAGCTCCTATATCAGTGCCATTAAATTAAATTTCTGCTTTGTATAATGCATAAAAATGGCTTGTGAATTTTTTTTCCATGGGTGACTCATTTTGTTTGAACTCCAAAGCAATTCCTCAGAAATGGAAAGAGATTATTTAAAAATGAGCTGTGAGATTGTCATTAAAAAAATTACTTTTAAAGCAAAGGAGATCTCTGCTAGCACCAAATGATAAAATACAAATTTGAGAATCCTGAACTCAGTTGTCAAAGGTATCACCTTTGAAAAGGAAGTTTAAAAATTATTAAATAACCTTTTAAAAAGTAATTTTAAGAAAGTGAAGAAATAAGAATAAAATCTTAATTTTTAAGTGAAAAACTTTGCCTTTTCTTATATGAACAGAAGAGTTTCTTGGTAACTCTGTCTTATATCCCATTTAAGAAATTAAAAAATATAATACCTCTTATTTTAAAGAAAGAAAACTCGATGTAAACTATGCTTTTTCTATCTTTAGTGGCCAGTATTTTAATATTTTAATCTTTTTAGTAGGCTTTAAGGTCTTTGAGATATGCTGACGTCAGAATACAAAGTTAAAGGTTACCAACAGAATTAAAACTGTGTAGCTTTTCTCCATAAAAATCTATTCTCTGTTTCTTCAAAATATCATTAGAAAATGTACCCTGGAGGGAATGTCTTGGACCATCAGAGAGAATTTCAAACTCTAGGCTTTAAACAGTGAATTCCTTTCCTAGATTGCTATCTTCCAGCGCCAGCGCATTCTCACTTCTTCCACTTCCTCCAACTCCCTAGGAAGACTTTCTCATGAAATTATTCCATAAAGCCTTCATCATTTTATTCCCTCAAATTTTATTTTAAGTAGAAATACCTTAGGGAAGCATTAGGAGAAGTACCTAATGTAGGTGACGGGGTGATGGATGCTGCAAACCAGCATGGCACATGTGTACCTGGGTAACCAAGCTGCACGTTCTGCACATGTACCCCAGAACTTAAAGTAGAATAAAAAAATAAATAGAAACGCCTCTGTAAAGAGCGAGACTTTAGCTGAATGACTCTCCGGCATGATTTTTGTTTCCAGATGCATTACAAGGTAAAAGGAAATCTTTCCTGGAACTGTCACTGGCAGAAGCAGATCAGATGAGAGTGTCTGGGGAGGAGTGGCAGGGAGGTGGGTTCCTTGTGGCTCCCGCACGCCACACATCCCCAGGGAAGGGCCTGCTCACCCAGACCACATCCTAGGCCTGCAGAGAGGAAGATGACACTGACTCAAAGCCTTCTGTTTGTAATAGAAATCCTTCTTTCCAATTACTCTGGAAACTCTGGTGAGCTGTTTACGTGGTTTTTTAGTCACCTCTCGTTTAAAAGTCTGTTTCCTTTGGACCCATTCAACTCATGGATCATCTCACTTTTGCTCTCCAGCTATCTGTGTTTACCTACTGTAGGTGTGACTACCCATTTTCTTTATGTCCACACACATGGTGAAAACATAAAGAGCCTTGACGTGGTGGTTTGATAACACAATAATGTGAACAGCTTAACACTGAAATTAGCTGTCTCCGTTTTCGTGGAGTATCTCTGCTTTTCTGCCAACTTGGATACTGGCTTTTCTCCAGTCTGTTTTTCTCTTCTGACTCCTCGGTTTCTCCTTCACCTCAGCACGTAATTTGCTTGGCGAATACTTCAGTTGTATCCTTCCTATTATTTCTGGCCTCATCTTTCTTTCTCAAACAGGGAGCCATATGTATTGTTTTCTCAGAATAAACTCTGGTGCCAGCTTATAAAACAATACTCTTTTCAATTTATGAAATTATTTCTGTTTTAGCACAAATCATGCATTCGAAGAAAGGTTTTAAGCTTAGGGTAGCAAGAAGAGAGACAAGGTCTGTGTTAGAATGAGTTGTGTGGCAAGTAGCGGGAAGACAGAGTAGGAGTGGGGAGCAGTGGCCCTAGAAATACGCATGTTATGCAGCAAACGCAGCTCAGGCTTGTCCCCGCTCCGCACAACCACTCCATTGTTCACGTCCCCACGAACTCAAGTTCTTCATTCCAAGTGTTTTGTAAACCAGAATTTGGCCTTGCACATTCTATTTTATTGCTGTCTCCAGATTCCCAAATTTTGCCTTTCAGAATTACTTTGTCACCACTTCTCAATCAACTAATAATATTTTCTCTACATAAATTGTTGAGTTAATGACTCAGGATTATAACCTCCTGTGAACTGTGTGGTATTTAATTTCTTTTCCAGCAGGTAAGAGTAGAATAAAGAGAAGTTAGTAAGTTACATGGAGTCACAAAATGAGTCATTAGAATCAAAGACAGAATTTGGACACCGAAGCCGCAAGTTCTGCTTCTGAGTAGCCCTGTTGGCTGCATAAGAATTTAACCTTCACACAGAAAAGCTGAGTCATGCTGTCCTCTTCTGTGTCATGCTCCCTGTTTAGACAGGATTCACTGCCTTGGATTCTTCTTTGTCATTCTTTTATCTTTCTGACTCTTTGTGTGGTTTACGTATTTATCTAAATAATTTATTTAAATTTATTTATTTAAAACATTTACAAGTATTTCAGAAACTTTCTTATGTGATTGATGGTTGAATGCCGATCTTTTCAAAGGCATTGAAATGACCTCACCTGCCCATGTGCATTAATTTAGTTTAATTTGGGTGCTTTTAATTTAGCTCATTGTGGGTGCTTTTTAACCGTAGGTTACTTGAACTAAAGAGACTTTCCTTAAAAGAAAGTTTGGCAAGAAGAATTGGAGTAATACTTACTGGAATCTTCAGTAACTGGGGAAAGGTAGGGAAGGAAGAACTTAATTAGAAAAAAAAAAAAAACCTCATACTCAGAATGTGCCAAACCAAGATTTGATTAATTCAAAAGTTTACTTGGAGGTATATTTATTTCTATTTGTTACAGTCCCTATGATTATTTATCTATTTACCCCCATATTACTCAGGAAGCAAATGGAATGACTGGCTTTCAGAAAGTGATATTAGAGAGGATTCAAAGAAATAAAATGCATTAGCATACAGCTAACAAAATGATGTGAAATAGGACGTCTGGCAAGAGAGGCGGTCAGCTCTAAAGAGAGTAGATTGGAAATCCGAGGGCCTCATTGTTCTCATGACAATGAACACATGGTAGTCATGGATACCAGGTCAGGCAAATATTCATTGTGAAGCTTTAATTAGATAACAGATAGGAAAGAATCATAAGCCCTATGAGTATATGGCATTTCTTCCCCCTCAAACATTACCTTGTACTGGTGTCATACCAATCGATGTCTTGTAAATTAGGCAAGTTGGCCATTCCCATAGGCTCTCACCAGGTTGAGTTACAGGCAGAATATAAGATGATCAGTTAAGTTTGAATTTTAGACAAGTAATGAATAATTTTTTAGTCTAACTATGCTCTAAATTATTCATTGTTTATCTCGAGTTCAAATTTAACCAGACATTCTATATTTTATTTGCTGTCTGGCATTCTTACCATCAGAGAAAATAAATTTGGTTAAGAGCTGACTGTCAGCATTGCATCTCAGAAATCTGATGTAAGCAGAGATAATTAGCCAAGTCATTTATTATTTGTTAGAAATAGAGCTGTAAAGAGAGCAAAATATCCATACCATGTTATCTGTTAAATATGAAGCCATTTGACAAGCTAGTTCTTCCCTAATATAGACATGCCAAGCCAAGGAATTGGCAGTGTCTAGCTGCCTGGGATGGGCACTGCCAACATTTGCTTCCATAATTCTTTTTCTCAGTCTTCATGAATGATTAACCCACCAACCATCTTTTGACTGATACATCATATTTTAGAATTAAAACTACCATGTAATTGAGTACAACCCATTTTTGCCCAGATTAAAACAATCCTGTCTCTTAAATTTGATCCTGCACATCCCTGTTATATCTTAACTTTAAATCTTAACCTTTTATTTTAATCTTATTTTGCATTATTTAATTTCCATGATAGCAGTCTTCCCATGGTCCATATACTGGAAACAGATGCCAGTTATATGAAGAAAAGATACACCAAAACAGAAGGAAACTTTTTTAGAAGTTCAAGTAAAATAAAAGTTAAAAAAAAATAGGCATTTTGAGAATTTAAGATAAATTTTTTTCTGCCTTACTTACTTCAAAGAAGTAAAGGAAAACATAGTCCTACTCCTTTAAAAAATAGTCTGCATCAGAGACCCTACAACCCTGATCTCAAACTCAGGAAACAGGTAAAGCCATAAGCAAGACGAATAAGAGTTTCTTTAGAAGTCCTGCCAAGACAAATCTCTACAGTCAAAGTGGAATCAGTAGTGGCCTCTTAAACCTCAAAGTCTTCAAAGAAAGTAGGAACAGCGGATTTACGAGGTAATTCTCTCTATAGTAGGGAAGGTGTTTGTTTTTCCTCTATATTCTTGGCAGGGAATTGTACTTAATGGACAAATTTATCCAATAGGCAAAAACTACCTCATTGTAAATTCTGAGTGTGCCTCATGGGCTAGTTCAGACAACTTTGGATGATTACAAGCTTAGTCATCCACATAGTAAAGATCAGATTTTTACAATTGAGACTGGAGATTTTTAATCAAAGTAAGCTCCTTTTCACTGAATGCTCTTATATAACTTTTGGAAATCTACATAAATAGTGTAATATTTAGAAAATACTAATGTCATGACAGAAATTATAATCTATATGGCTATTTTTCTACTTTTACATTCTTTCTGCATCCCCAATTAATTTTTTGTTTTAAAAAAAGTTTCTAAATTATTCTCAAATGATACTACAAATTCACAGAATGTTCTGAGAAAATTAAAAATAAGAACTTAGAAATAATTCTAATTTAAAATAAATAATAGTTGAAAATAAATAAATCTTAAATTATAAGGAGTCTTAAAATGTATTCTCAGTGGACTAGAGCAATGAATATTAGCTAATATATAGGCCACGCTTCCCTCTTAAAGGTTTAGACAACTCAGAAGTTCACATAAAAATTATTTCTTAGTGTCATTAATATTTTATTTAATTTCCTAAAGCAAAAAAAAAAAAAGCAGAGGAAATTATTCTAATGAAAAAAAACTTCCAACACTTTTATAGCATTAAAATTTATGGACACTAGGAATCTTTAATTTTGCATGATTTCTTTTTTCTTTTCTTCCTCTTTCCCTTCTTCTTCCCCACCTCCCAGCTTTTTCTCTCTCTTTTTTTCTTTTTTCCTATGGTTAGAATTTTATGTTGATAAAAATTTTATGACTTTTAAGAAGTCTTTGATAGCCTAAAGAAATGAAGACATTCTCCTATATTTTATAAATCCTTTATAGTTTTACCTCTAACATTTTAATCTTTAATTCAACTGGAATTAATCTGCATGTGTGGTGAGAGGTAAAGGCAGGCCCAATTTTATTTCTTCTACGTGGACACCCAGTTTGCAGTCATGTTCTTGTGATCTGCAGTGCCACCGTAGTGTTTTCATATCTGATATACATGTCAATATGAAGTGTTCATGCATATGTTGCTCTCTTTTATCACTGTTATGCTCCTCAGATCTATCTGGTTATCTTTATCTTAGTTACAATTGTTTTAAGATCATTTTTTATATGCATTAAGCCTGTTTTTCCCAGTTTGTTCTTTAACAGTGTGTAGGAGATTGGTCAGAGTAGTGGGGAAAATTATAGAAAGATGCAAACCTTCTTGGAAGGCTGGAAGGTTTTGCAAAAGCCTCAGGAGAGAATCATGGCTGAAGGCAGCCTAATCCTCTTACCTTGAGCTAATAGCAAATAGCAGATACCAAGGGAATGTAGAGGTGTTTCCCTCTAGTAAATAAACAAGTAAATAGCTTGTTTACTCATGTTGTTCTAAAACTGACCTTTGATCGTTCGCACACAGCACTGCTCTCTAATCGGGCTGTTGACAATGTTTATTACCCACAAATTGTGTTTGTTCCAAACCCGTGTCATTAAATCTGTTCTAAAATAAATATGAGCTTCTCTGGCATATCAGGGCTCCATGGCCAGACTCCATTCTCTCCCAGGTCTGTAAGCTATGGGGTTCCCTAGCTGCACTCTCACAGGCAAAACACCTGTGTCTGCGAACTCCTTTCATCTGTCACTTGGCCAGAGTCTGCGGGTCAGATTCGGTAATTGGTGCCCCCATATGAGGAATGCTGCAACAAATCATGACGGAATCCTCGAAAACAAAGGTGAAGAGGCTGTGCAGTCAATAAGTCAGCAAGTTAGTAAGTCATTGGTGCCCACTCGAGATTTCCAAGTTTGAGGGAATTGTTCAGGCTAGGGTTTCATCATCATGGGACAATAGTTTTCAGCACAACAAAAACAGGATTAATAGGTATTGAAACAGCTGCTTAAAGATACTGGAGCCTCCGTTTTGCAGACTCAATTAAGGGACTTAATGCAAACTGTTGTTTTCTCTAACCCATGGTTCCCAGCAGAAGGCATGCTGGATCTAGAGCTCTGGGAACAAGTGGGAGAAATGTTAAACTCAATTATGTACACAAAAATATGTGCAACGTGTCCCAGTAACATCTCTAATGTTATGGCCTTAGGCAGGGCTGCTTTGGCCTCTCTCTACACAGAAGAGCCCATAAGGGGAAGAGAAGAGGAACCATCGCCTACCTTACCACCTCCTCCTTCTCCCTCAGCCCCACAATTACCACATAAAAGCGACACAGAGGAGACAGAAATTCTCCTTGAGCCCCTCCCCACCACCAATAAATTGGAAAAAAAAAAGACAAGGGCTGCGCTACAGCTGTGGGACCTGTCTTAGGCAAACAGCATTACAACGGGAGCTCTTGGCCTGCCCAGTGATGCAAGTTCAACAGGCAATCAGGAGTATGATAAAGAGATAAGAAAAAGCATTAGAGAAAATGGAGCCACTAGCCCATTTATGAAAGGATTAATTGAGGCCATAGCAAACAACTTCCATATGAACCCATGGGACTGGTCAATGCTAGTTAAAACAACTTTGGATGCCAGTCAGTACTTCCTCTAAAGGGCAGAACTTGATGAATTATGTGAACATAAGACCTATTTCTAATAATGGCCACTGTTATTCCTCCCCTACCCCTAAGTGGATCTCTCAAATTTTTATTTGGGTAGTTTAGTAGCCTTTAAAGGGAGAGAAGTTGCCACGAGCCCATGAATCAGTTGAGGAGTAATTAAAAGCCATCCACGTAGAACCATCTAACAGCCCTTTGAATTTGCCCATTTTCTTCATTCCCAAAAGGTCTGAAAAATAGAGACGTTTGCATGACTTACGGGCTATCGGTGCTAACTTGCAACTTATGGGGCCTCTTCAGCAGGGCTCCTGTCCCCCACGGTGATTCCTTGAGATTGGCCTATAATCATTATTGACTTAAAAGACTGCTTTTATACTATTCCCCTTGCAGAACAGGACAGAGAAAAAGTTGTGTTTATAATACCAACTATCAATAACGAAAGGCCAGATTGCCAGCTTCACTGGAAAGTACTTTCTTAAAGAATGCTAAACAGTCCTACCATGTATGAGAATCATGTAAATCAGGCTTTGCTCTCCAGTAGAAAAGAATTTCCTAATTGCAAGATTATTCATTTTATGGATGATATTTTACTGGCAGCCCCAAAGGAGCCAGTACTTTTAAGTTTATATGCCTCTGTCCAAAGGAATACATAGTTAGGAGGTTTAATCATAGCACCTGAAAAAGGACAAATGTCCTCTCCTTGGAAATATCTTGGATATATACTAACTTTCCAGTCAGTAAGACCTAAGAATGTTAAATTAAATACTAGCAACTTACATAACTTAAATAATTATCAAAAATTACTGGGTGATATTAACTGGCTTCACCCCACATTGGGCATAACTACTGATAAGTTTCAAAACCTGTTTTCTATCTTGAAAGCCAATGCTGCCCTGGATTCTCCCAGGTATTTAATTCCTATAGCAAAAAAGGAAATTGAGGAAATAGAACAAGGTGTTTCTCATAGGCAACTAGATTGCATAAACCCAGGGTATCAGTTCAATTGATATTTTTCCTGCTAAACATTTCCCCATAGGATTAATAGAACAGATGGCCACAGGGCTGTACTTCCTAGAATGGGTTTTTTGCTCACATATCGGGACAAAACACTATCCCCCTATATTCAGCTAGTTAGTAAAGTCAGCTATACAGGCCACAGATGATGCAATCAGTTGCTAGGTTATGATCCTGATGTCATAAGAATTCCTTTGAGTAAAAAGCAGTTCGAAGAAGTATTGCCCTGTGTCCAGATCTTCAGATAACACTCTCTGGTTATGCAGGCTGTATAAAGCATGCCCTTCCTGCTGACAAATTTCAATCAGCTGTTAAAAAGCACTTTGCTAAAACCTGTCAAGACATGAAACCCACAGTTTTATGGAAGGATGTAAATAGTAAAGTATGGTGTGGTCCAAATGATTTGCCAACATGGGGAGGAGGATATGCTTGTGTTCGCACCTCCTCAGGTCATCTTTGGATCCCCGCAGGATGCATTGAACCATACCATAGTGTGGCTAGGACCCAACCCAGTACCAGAAATGAAGGCGATGACCCTGCAGAACATGCAGCTGTGGACAATGCAGCTTCCTCAGATGACACAAGCCCCAGACATTACCTGGGGAATGCTGAAAAATAACCCAGATGGCTGAACGAATCCTGCTCCAAACACAAACACCATTCACTCTAGATAATTTGTACCTTTTTTGTTCTCTCACTCTGCTTGCAACCTGTACCTGCTACAATCTATTGGGCTCATTTCTTAAAATCTGCCTTTTCCCACCTGCTACTTAGGCAGACACTCCCTTCCCAGCCTCTAATGACACGACTGCTAGGCTAAAAGTAATTAACATATTCCCAATGGGGTCCCTCATTAATGGCACACATTGGAGTGAGGTGCCAAGTTACACTGCAGGTCACTCTTTGATTGGAAAAGAATGTTACTGATTATACTTATGTTTGTCTTATGTTATTTGCTAATTCTAGGATGCAAAGCCAGAGTACTGGTTATAACTGCCGTGCCTGACAAACCTATTACTGCACACATTCTGTACTCTTCAATCAACAAAACTTGATGCAAAAAACAGAAAAGGGGAGATGTAGGAGATCAGTCAGAGTGGTGGGAAAAATTATAGGAAAGTCGCAAACATTCTTGGAAGGCTGGAAGGTTTTGCAAAAGACTTGGGAGAAAATCATGACTGAAGGCAGCCTAATTCTCTTACCTTGAGCTAAAAGCAAAGAGCAGATAACAAGGGAATGTAGAGGATTTGATCTACATAGCTTGTTTATTAATATTGTCCTAACACTGACCTTTGATCATTCACATGCAGGACTGCTCTCTTCATGGGGTGTCAACAGTGTTTATTACCCACAGATTGTGTTTGCTCCAAGCCTGCGTCATTAAATCTGTTACAAAAGAAATATGAGATTCTCTGGCATATCAGGTTGCACAGCTGGACTCCCTCTTTGGGGTCTGTAAGCCATGGGGTCCCCTAGCTGCACTCTCTCAGGAAAAATACATGTGTCTCTGTACTTGTGTCATCCATCTCTCAGCCAGAGTCTGTGGGTCAGATTTGGCAACAGTGGTTTAGCTCTTTTTGTCTATGAATTTCTGCTTCTCTCTGTCTGTGTGTGTCTCTCTGTGTTTGTGTATTTATTTATTTATATCGTAATTGGTCAAACTTAAAAAAAAATCAAAGAGGAAACTTTTGGGATTGGAATAAATCTGTATATAAAATTTACATACTTACACATACCTTCCAATTCATGAACATGGTACATCTCTTCATTCATTTAGGTCATTTAAAATGGTACTCAATAAAATATATGTTTTTCATAAGGGTTAGATGTTTTCAGGTGCATTACACTTTAAAAATGACTTCCTAAGTAAAGTCTTTTTATTTGAGGTTTTGTTTTCTAAATCTTGTACCTGTGTATAGGACAATTTGCTCTTGCATATTATTTGTTTGTACAGCAATTTTTTTATCTTCCCTTCTTATTCTATCTATTTAATTTACATCTATAAACTATTGCCTTCAAATAATTAAAATGTTGTTTTCTCCCCCTACTCCAACCACTGTTGCTTATAGTTTTTTTATTTCTTTAATTACACTGCTTAGGTTCTCCAATAAAATGATGAATAGCATTCATTATAGTAGAAAACCTTTTATATTTTTGATCTCAAAAAGAAAGCTATTATTATCTCTCTACTTAAGTACATTGTTGCTGTAGGTTTTTAAGATATTCTTTATCAAATTGAGGACTTTTTTTCTCATGTTTGTGAAGATATTTTAAATTCATGAATACATGTTAAATTTTTAAAGCTTTTCTCTTCATTTTGTAATTAATAATATAATTGTGGCATTATATATGCTTATATATAATTATATATATTTATAAACAATTATAGTGCACAATTATTTTTCTTAATATTTTAATATAGCAAATGGCATTCATTGATATTCATGTATTAAGTCTACCTTGTAGTCCTGAGATACACAACTTGATGATTTTGTAATATCCTCTCTACATGTTGCTGAATACTTTTTGCTAAGATTTTGCTTAGAATTTTAACATCTATGTGTATGAGTGACAAAAATGTGGTTATGATGACTTTGTAAAGATTGAGATCCAACTATTGCTCATCTCATAACAAAAATAGGGAGTTGTTTTGGTGTGTTTCTCCCAGAAAAAGTCTCTGAGACTTGGATTCAAATGCACAAAGGTTGAGACATGAAGAGGGAATACTGACAGGGAAATGAGCAAGAGATGTAGGTAAAACAGTGAAGCCAATAAAGGGCAATATTATTAAAGCAGCTTCCACAATGGACAGCTAAAATTCAATTCTGCATCAAATATCTAGGAAGCAATTTAAAATACAAATCAGAATTATACAACTTCAGGTCCAGGGAACTCAGTTATTTGTTTAAATATCCCCATCAATTATTGCTTGAAGACTGCAGGGGAAATGGGATGTGGTGGAAGTGGAGGATGTTAATTCTCTGGCATTTCTGGACAATCACACACCTGGGAAAAATCTTCTTGAAGAGTCCCCAGGCACAGAGATAAATATATTCCCAATTGGAAGTGGCTCAGGACACTCTGACCTGATAAAATTTTAGGAATATTGGTGAGACCCTAACAGCTTCTGCCAGAAGATTTTTTTCTCCAACATTCCAGAAGAATTTTAAAGGTTTTTAAGAGAATTTTGGGTAGAACTTTCTAGTAAAGTCATCTATCTGGGTATAGAGTTTTCTTTGTGACTGTATGGTTATGGATTCAATTCTTTAATAGTTACAATAGTTAGAAGATTAAGTAAATTTTTTTCTTAATTCTTAAGTCAATTTTCATAAATTATATTTTTCTAGGCCACTTCATCTAAATTTTAAATTTTACTAGCATAAATTTATTATTAATATGCCTTTATTATTTTTAAGTCTATAATATCAATAGTGATGTCATCTTTACATTTCTGATATTGGATATTTTTACCTTTCTTTTCTTCCTTTTCCTTTTAATCTTCATAATTCTTTTTAGAAATTTGTCCATGAATCTTTTCAAAGAATTAATATTTAGCTTTATTGATTTTTTATGCTGTATGTTTGTTTGTTTCCTTATTAATTTCTATTTTATTATTTACTGCCTTCTATTCTCTGCATTTATTGTCATTTTTTTCTAACTTCTTGATATATGGTCTAAAGGCATTTAAAATTTCCAAACATCTGAATTTTCTAGCAAACCTTTTAGCTATTGAGTTGAAGCTTAATTCTATCACTGTCAGAAAACAAGTGGTGGTGTGTGCTCTTCAAGCCAGCAATTAAAGCCTTTTTTTTTTCTTAGCTCCAAACTTATCTTTGTATATTCTGCTTTGTAATGTAGTATTTCTTCCTTGTTTTCTGTTAGGTTACTGTTAAGTTCCACCAATAGGAGACATAGAAGGGAGTCTGTGAATGGCTTGAGAATGAAGTCAAGGATTTATTCCTCCTTGTTGACTGGCTGTTACTGTCCTGTTCCCTCAGTCACAGCCAATCACCTCAATCCAATAGCTGGTTCCAGTCCCTGGCTTTTTAATTTTTATTTATTTATTTTTTTTGTACTCCTAAAGTTAGTTTTATCATGACTTTTTAGGAGACACCAGTCAGGCAACACTTTTTTAGAAATCTGAGACCTCTCACTTTCAAGTCTCTCCCTTTCTTCCCTAGACTAGGTGATATTTTTGCTTTCTTATTTCTCTAACACCTGTTTAACCAACAGCTCTCTGTTGGCTACCTAGTATGATTTCTACTTTCCTTTCTAGATCTTGCTGGCTACACTCTGTATTATTTCAGAACTTCTGTCAAGAAACGCTTTGTGGCTCAGATTATGGTTTACTTTTATAGATGTTTAATGGGCTCTGAAATTACATTTGTTCAATTTAGTTAATTGTGTTATTGAAATATTTTCTATCCTTACTAACATTTTTGGTTTCTTGCCCTGTCCATTATAGAGATGGGTTTTGTAACTATTTCTTGCTGTTTTTACAGTTTTTTTTTTTTCTATAATCTTATTCATCCTTGCTTTATATATACAGTAAGGCTACATTATTAGGTGCATACAAATTGAAAATTTTAATAACTTCTAAGTTGAAATGAAACTTTCATTATCACAAAGTTATTCTCTTTATCTGAGGTAATATTTTTGGCCAAAACTCTATTTTTAATAATAGATTAAATAATGATGATAGTACATTTAAAATCAGATAGCCTGAATTTATAATTAGTACATTGATGACTGCCTCAAAAGATGTTAAGAGGCCCAGGAGAGGGAATGGAAAAAAGTAAAAATCAAGAGTGACTTGATAAATATAAATTTATATTGCCTGTTTTAAGTATTTCTTATGAAATCATCCTCTGATTATTCCTATGTATCTTAGTTTAGTTCAAAACTATGCTGTTTAGTTGAGGTTTATTAACTTTTATTACTATACAATATTACACTGTTTACGATTTAGTAGTGCAATCTATGATAGTAGCTTCTGACTCTTTTTTGTATGGTTACTAACAAAACCATAGTTGAATACATATTTTGGCTTAATGTGCAGGAATATTTTGAGGGCAACTACCTAGGTGTACAATTTTAGGGTATTGGAATATGCACAAAGACACCACTAAGCAATACCAAAACGTACTGTACCAATTTATACTCCCACCACAAGTACGTGATATCTTTCACTGTTTCACATGCTCACCAATATTTTTTTCAGTCATTTTATGTGCATTATTTAAAATCCTAGTGAATACCCTACATATTTATTTATCTGCCTATTCCCTGAAATTTTCCTTGGGGATTTTAGCATGCATGTTAATATTTTTCTCTATATATTATTAGTTCAGAGGTTCTTGGCTTCCTCATATTAACTGACCTTTCTCTCTGTCATAGGACAGCCATTTATTGGCCACACATTGAATATTATCACTGCTCACAATTTGTACACCTCAAATACTCAAAAGCTGTGTTCACCATAGCTGTTGGGATTTGGAGAGATAATAATTATTATCTGTAATTATATTCTGTGTCTATCCAACTTCAGAATCTTTTGAAAAATACTTTAAGGTATCAGACAGATAAAGCTTTATTATTTTCGGTGCTAGTTTGAAGAGTATAGCTTGGGTTTAGGTATAAGGGGATTCCTACTGCTTTTCCTTGTGTATGAAAATCCACTCAGAAATGAAGGCCTCCTACATAGAGAAAAGAAGGATGTCTGCTTCCTGTTGACAGACTGAATCGATCCCCCTAGGAGGGGCTGAGCCACAAAGGTTTCTTTCCTGATATTGCCTCCAAGTAAGCTGCAAGGCTCCTTCAAGAGAGAAATGCGAAGTGTACCTTCTACAACGTTCCCTCCTGTTAAATGAGTGTCCTCTGTTGCTGGGAAACACGAGGAATAAGCATGCCTTTCCCAACAATAACTTGTTCACCTTCTAGTTCATCACTCTGTCACCATTGAGGAACCTGTTCTTCATCTTCCTGTCATCACAATCCTTTGCCCTCTCCATTTTTTCCCCAAGTTAACACATCTCTTCCTGCTTCACTTGTTCTTCAGGGTGTACCTCAGAGCTTCTCACCTCCATCATCACCCGACACTCCCCAAGAAACTGTTCCTTAATTTGCCAATCCCCAGCCGAAATCACCCTCAACTTTTGCTTTTCATGTTCTCACTCATAAGTTTCTGAATATTTTTGAGATAGTCATAAGTTCACTGATTATAAATTCAGGCTATCTGATTTTAAAGGGGCTCTCATAATTTTTAACAGCATTTAATCCAAACTACTGTCCTGCACATCTATCACATTGGTTGTTTAAAAACTGTTGTCTTCGTATTCTGTTTCAGCCCACAACTACCATGCAACACATGGCCTCTCTCTCACATAAATATCGACAGCACTCTCTTTTGTGATTTTTGCCTTCTATTATAGTTATTTGCAGTCTTGTCTCTTCTATTAGGTTATAAATCCCTTATGTTTACAAACTTTGCCATCTCCATTCTTGTGTTCCCTATTGCCTAACATGGAACTTGGCCCATAAACTGATGTTTAATTTTGAGTAACAGATTGAGTGACGGAAGCATACTTCAACCACTAAGGTTTATAGACTCTATTGAAAAGCAATGTGTTAGATGAGAATCAAACTGCTCATAATGTATATACAAAGCAGATCCCAAAATAACAGTTTCACCACATCTTATTTTAGCTACGGTTTTCTGTATTTTGCAAGCAGTATATAACCAGCTTAATATAAATATTTGTTTCTTTGTTCAGTCTTGTCCCACATTCAATCCTCATTCTCTCAACAGGTGTAAAGTAGAAAGTCTTGGCTTGATGTCTGTGGACCTTACTGATGCTATATTCTGTTTATAGTTTAGTTGTGAAAAATAATTTACTGAACTTTAAATGATTTCCCTTTCTTTGCTGGTGAAATATATAAAGTTATAATATAAATGATACCTGGTTACCTACTAGGAAACTTTGAATGATTGATACAATTCACACATAATTAGGAAACCACTTTTTCTTAACAGGAAACAATAACTCTAATAAACCAAAAAAGACATCAATTTTTTAATTTCTTTCTTTTATTTTAGGTTCCAGGATACATGTACAGGGTGTGCAGGTTTGTGACATAGGTAAATGTGTGCCATGGTGGTTTTCTGCACCTGTCAACCCATCACCGAGGAATTAAGCCCAGCATGCATTAGCTATTTTTTCTCCTCTCTACTGCAAGAGAAGCTCCAGTGTGTGTTGTTCCCCTCCCTGTGTCCATGTGTATTCATTGTTCAGCTCCCAGTTATAAATGATCACATGTGTTGTTTGGTTTTCTGTTTCTGCATTAGTTTGCTGACGATAATGCCTTCCAGCTCCATCCATCCTGTATAGGACATGATCTCATTCGTTTTTATGGCTACATAGTATTCCACCTGTGAATTTATCACATTTTCTTTACCCAGTCTATCACTGATGAGCATTTGAGTTGATTCCATGTCTTTGCTATTGTGAATAGTGCTGCATTCAACATATGTACGCATGTACCTTTATAATACAATGATTTATACTCCTTTGGGTATATACCCAGTAATAGGATTGCTGGGTAAAATGGTATTTCTGGCTTCAGGTCTTTGAGGAATCGCCATACTGTCTTCCACAATGGTTGAACTAATTTAGATTCCCACAAACAATATAAAAGCGTTTCTATTTCTCCACAGCCTTGTCAGCATCTGTTGTTTCTTGATTTTTTAATAATCACCATTCTGACTGGCATGAGATGGTATCTCATCATGGTTTTTATTTGTATCTCTCTAATGATCAGTGACGTTGAGCTTTTTTTCATATGTTTATTGGCGTCATGAATATCTTCTTTTGAGAAGTGTCTGTATGTCTCCTTTGGCTATTTTTAATGGGTTTATTTGTTTTTTTCTTGTAAATTTGTTTAAGTTCCTTGTAGATTCTGGATATTAGACCTTTGTCAGATGGATAGATTGCAGAACTTTTCTCTCATTCTGTAAGTTGTTCACTATGATGAGTTTCTTTTGCTGTACAAAAGCTTTTTAGTTTAATTAGATCCCATTTGTCAATTTTTACTCTTGTTGCAATTGCTTTTGATGTTTTCATCATGAAATTTTTGCCCTTGCCTGTACAGGATACAGAACACTATTAAGTATTCAGGAATATTATTGCCTAGATTTTCTTCTAAGGTTTTTGGGGTTTGGTGCTGCGAAGACGGGCTAGCCATGTGCAGACAATCGAAACTGGACCCTTTATTATGTTTTATATAAAAATTAACTCAAGACGTATTAAAGACTTAAATACAGACATTTTCTATGACCATTGCCTCCTCAATCATTCTTGCTTTTATTGTTTTGTATAAAGTGAGTGTGTTGCCAATCATTCCTGTCTATTAATCTTGCTTCTGCTATAAACTTATTTTATTGTTATATATTTTACCTTTTCTGTTCTTTTGACCCCTTAATAGAAGGCATGAACAATTAAAAAATGTATTACTGTATCCTCATTGAAAAATAATAGGTAGAAGACTGAAAATTATACTGTGCTTTTTTTTTTAGGCAATAGGGACTACATAGATGCAAGATAGTATATTTTTAATTGAAAGAAATAGAAATCTGTATTTCCGAGACTTTATCTAGAGTTTCAGATAAATTACAAATCTCCTCACATCCTTTCTAAAGGGTTAACATTTTTTTCACAGCAACATTTGACAAATTGGGATCAACAAGATGGACCTGTAACTACTATTCAGAGGGCTATTTACTCTGGGTTGTTAAATCTGACAAGTGACGGAGGGCACTACAGAGACTCAGCTGCTCGGTGCAAAGAGCATTACCATTCCAAAGGAGAATTTGCTCTCACTGCACATAAATATTAGTCTTGTATTTAAATTCATATAAAATACAGCCTCAATTTCAATCTACCTCCTATTAGTATCCCATAAACATTAAAAGAACTGTGGATGATTCGTCCTTTGAGAAGCTTCCTTAAATACAATACTTAGCCAATTCAGCATTTTAAAAAAGAGATTCATTACAAAATACCAAAGTCAAATCAAATGTCCTAAAAAAGGATTCCATAAAAAAACTCACTAAAGAGGTCCTTTGAGTTACAAATTCTTATTTTTATGCTAGCGAGAGATTGTACTGTCTCTGTATTTTATTTTCTTCTCTGTTCTTGCTTTATCTCTTATTCAACCAAAAATAAGTTGTAAACTTTCTGTCTTGGAAAACTCAACCATTATACACCAAAAATTCAAATCAAACAGGCCAAGTTTCAGCTAGTTTCTATCTCCTGTACCTGTTCCAGCGAAAGAGAACACAAAATGTAGAGAAGGAACCAGAGAGCATGGAAGCTGTAAAACAACGGAGACTTCAGAGGTCTCTGTGTAGAGCCTGGCTTCCATTTGCCAGAAAATAATCTACCTGCTGAGAAAAGCCTAAATGATGGCACTGAGGTGGGTGCTGTCCGCTCACCCTTTTCCTTATATGTTAAGATTCTAAAACAGCCTGTGTACTAGGTCAGAGGGAAAAATAATATGCAATAATGAATCCAGGGACATTACTTAGGGGTCAAAAGTGAGAGATTATTTTGAATGTGACTTAGGTAGGAGACCTAGATACTGCCTGTTAGTCCCATTGAACTTGAGTCCATTTCCAAGACAAAAAAGCTACATTATGTGGGGCAAGGGTTTTAATAAATAAAGAGTACAAGGAGATAAACATTTTTTAAAGGCACAGACACTGAAGTTAGAAAGATTTGAGTTTAATTTACAGTTTTATCTTTTAGTACCTGTGTAATGTTGGAGAATTTACTTAATCTTTGTAATGCTCTTTATCCCTGTATTGAAGAAAATAACAATATCAGGAACATGGCATTATTGTGAGATATAAATGAACTGTTATACTGAAAAAACACTCAGAACAGAACTAAAAAATGATATCTACTAAATTGATCTACTAGTAGAATTAAAGAAGCAGTAGTAATAATTTGCCAGTACCACTGCATAAGACAAAATACTTCCTTGTTTTACTACTTGTTTATTTGTTTGTTGTTTATGATTTATTATTTAACTGGACAAGGCTAAGTGCTAGGAAAATGAAGGCAAATTAAGATATAGTTTTTACTCATACAAGACTAGTGGTCTGGTGCTAGAGACCAACATGTCGCTGTTTTAAGTGTACTCGTTTTACACAGGCTATAAAGGAAGAACATGGCAAGCGCTGGGGCGACGGACGCTGTGGTCGACTCTCCCTGGCGACGGAGAGGTGGTCAGGAAGGTTCATAAAGGAGGTGAATATTTGAGCTGATTCTTAGAAAATAAAAAGGCATTTACTCAATAGAAGGGTGGGAAGGATATTTCAGATGGATTTGGTAGAATCTTGATGACTGGAAGAAGAGTACATCTGAAAACATGGGAGGCATTGAAAGGGCCATAAAAGCCATGGGGGAGGCACTGAGGTATAGCAGCAAAGAAAGAAGAAACAGGCAACTCACACCTGCAATCCGGCGCTTTGGGAGGCCGAGGCAGGCAGATCGCCTGAGGTCAGGAGTTCAAGGCCAGCCTGGCCAAGATGGCGAAACCGCATCTCCACTAAGAACACAAAACTTAGCCCGCGTGGTGGTACTAGCCTGTAGCCCCAGCTACTCAGGAGGCTGAGGGAGGAGAATCACTTGAACCCGGGAGGCGGAGGTTGCCATGAGCTGAAATCATACCGTTGCACTCCAGCCTGGGCAACAGAGAGAGGTCGTCTCCAAATAATATAATTGAAAAGTACATCCATGCTCTTGGCAAATGCATAATCACAAAACAATTTTGGTAATTTTTAATTTTTGGAAAATTACTTCTGCTGATGCAACCATTATTGAAGCTTTTAAGACTATTTTATAGGTTGTGACAACTGTGGGAAAGATTTTTGTTAAATTATCTTAAAATGTCCATTTTGCTAGATAAAGAATGAATGATTCTTTGGGGACAATTGTTCTAAAAGGAACTCTTCATACGATCACTTTGTGTAAATCTAAATTTAATTTGATAGGAAAATCTATATAATGGCATTTTAACATTTTCTGTGACATTTCTTGTAACAGCGTATAAGAAACCAAGAGTGGCTTTACTATTTCCATATAATTTAAAACAGCTATTATTCTATTGTTGCAACATTCAAAAAAGGAAAGTATTCTTTTCTTTCAAATACAACAATCTTTACACTGAATATTTCTTCCAAAGACTGTGCGTATTTGCTTTGCAATGTTGCTGCTGTTTTGAAAGCCAGAGATTCTCAACTCCTTGATGAATTCTAATAACTTCCTGAGTTATTTACTTCTTGAGTCATTGAGATACGCAATGCCAATGTGTGTGCTTTTATTTTGTAAGTTTATTGTTTAAACATTAGTGGTTCATTTAGTCTGGAAAGTTAATATTTTCACAGACGCCTCGGGGACAGACCCCAGGGCCGAGCGCGCACTGTCAGCCCCAGTGCGGCCCCAAGCAGAATCCCTTCCATTTGCCACGGCCGTGGTGGCTGGGACACTTCGGCCGCTGCTCCTGCTTCTGTGGCCACAGCCCGAGCCCTCCATCTGGCCTCCAGTTCCCCAGACCGCCCCAGCTGTGAGCACATGTGCTGCGCAGCGTGTCGGGTGCTCGGTGCCCGGCGATGCCTGCTGTGCGCCCAGGCCGGAGCCTGGCTGTGCTCACACTCTGCCTGGTGTGTCTCCCTGCTCGTGCTGATGCCCACGGCCCTATCAGACTTCACTTACGAAGCACGAGTTCAAAGATACAGCGATTAAAACTTCAGTAGGCTGGTAGCAGAGTGTCACCAAGCGTGGGGCCCTGTGGGACTGCCGTGACGCCGAGATGGAACCCTGAACCCAGGACAAAGGGATGCGAGTCCACAGCAGAGGCACACAGTAGGTACCGAATCCAGAGCTTGAAACCGTATGAAGGAAAGAGAAGGGTACAATGAACAAAGGCATTTCTGGGTTGCCATGCTACCTGTCAGTTAAATTTGGCGATGATCTCCTTTTTCTGAGCCAGACACACACACACGGGGCCAGGCTCCGGCAAGCTGGCTGAGGTCTAGCCTCCTCCCCCGGGCAGCACTGGTCCTCAGACAGAAAGGCAACTCGTGCTTCTATTCAGGCACTGGCAGCATCAGGGTTACCGGAACATCTGCCAGATTTTAAGCAGTCTCTCAACAAGCAGATCCAAGCTCTGCAGAGGAGGCACAAAGGTAAGAGAAGCTGTTAGAACTCCGTCCGGTTAGGTGCGCGTCAGGACAAGCGTTGAGCCTTGGAGAACCACAAACACAAATCCGCCATTGGAACAGAAGGGCCCGGAGAGCCGGGGACAACTCCTGAAACAGTTTCCAGCTCAGATTGTTCAGGTCTTTGCCACAATACCTCACAGTGCGTTTCACAGATCTACTTTTTATTGTTGTATAAGCAGTGATTTAAAAAATCTATCTATCTAAACTAAGGAAATTTTATTATTTTACTTGTGACGTTTGGGATTTAACACATTTTCCAAAAACATAGATATTTCTATGGCATCATTCCAAGAAGACAATTTGGTCCTACGAAATTTTTGGCGTCTCATGATCTTTATATAACTCAAGCTTTATTAATAATCCCTTCAATCATCTCTGTGAATCCTCAAAACTTTTAAATAGGGTCACTATAGTATAATATATGTATGCAAATTATACACAAATGGTAATCCTAGGTTATTTTCTCCAAGTGTGTGAAACACAAATACCTTTTCTTTTTAGGTTTCTAAAAGAAACTGTTTTAGAAGAGGTTAAAGAAAAAAAGTCTATGTACTTTTGAATTATTGACAATGTTTTACCAATTCAGCACATTTTATGAAAACATGTTACTCAAAAATGCTCTTAAGTTTTATCGAATTCAAACCTTAATTTAAAACGGCAGTTTCTGGTAGGTTGGAAAAAGTGGTTTAAATGGAACTGTGCAGTAATTTCATTGCTGTATGTATAAATGATCCATCAATGCTTACTTGAAAAACATGTTCCCTTTGAAATGTCACATGCAAAAAGAATTGCTATAATGCTATTATTAGGATTTAAAATACACTGCTCTTCAAAACATTGCATCTGAAAAAGAGTGTGAGTCAGGTTTTCTGTAGAAAGCATAACCAAATCATTCCATATTTAAATTGCTGTTTGTCATAAAAAGTGAATTTGCACCCTGGTGTCCGACACTGAGGGATGCGGGCAGCAATTCCTGCTGGTTTGGGAGAGTAAGAAAAACGTAGGCTGATGGATACTGCTCCTTGCCTTCTCAATATTCACTCCTGGTTTCCACCCAAAAAAACCCAGTTTTGTTTAGAATGCATTGAGCTCCGCAAAGGAACACCTTCCTTCACCGCCTTACGGTTGTGGACTGGGGCAGGAGACACAAGCAGAAGATGGTGAATTTCTAAGAAAATGTTTACTTTCCTAACTGATGGGTTCTCTCATGCTTCTTCCTTCTTTATCTTTCTTCCTGTCAAGAGCATGAATGTGAGATTGGATACCGAGGATTCAAGCAGAGTAGAAAGCTAGGAAGAAAACAGAACAATTTCAACTTCTGGTGAAGGTTCTGAAGCCACCCTTGATAGTCTAGCTTGGTCTGGACTTCTTGCTATGTGAAAAAAATAATAACCTATTTATTTCAGGCACCATGGGTTGTTTCTTTAACATTTTTTATGTTAGAAAATAATCCTTCCTGATTCAGATTTTGCATACAACTGAACGTATTCCTAACATATACAGTGGGAAAGCCATCTCTATAAACACCTAACCTTTAGTCAATTTATTTACCAATTCAACCTGTATTAAAACTGCACGTTTCTAAATCTATTAACATAAATGTAAGTCTGAAGTTCTAAACTAGTCTGGCTAGTCTGCCCTACATTGATGCAAATGGAAACATTTACCAAGAAGAGTATGGACTTCAATGTCCAATTCTTAAATCAGACTTTCAATACGTATGTTAATTAGAGATCCAATTAATAGTGGACTAGTTCCATGCATAGACAGAATAAACAGTTCTATTTTAACATGGAAGTCACATGGGGACATTCCCTGATTCTTCCATTTTTAATAAGCATTTTTTATTAATGTATGAGGAGTGCTTTGTGTTAGTCTACAAATCACCAGTACACAGCTTGATGCATTTTTTGTTTCAGGGTAAATCTACCTATATAACCATCACCCTGATCAAGAATGACAAAACTAACAATAAAGCAGTTCCCTTGCGTCCTCCCAGCTGTCATGAATACACACCTGGTTCCTCCCCAAGGGTAACCAGTATCCCGACTTTCAGCTCTATCGATTACGATTACCTGTTTTTGAACCTTATATAAATATAATTGTTATATTTATATATATAGAGTGTATACTCATTGTCTCTGGCTTCTTCTGTCCAACATTTTTTAAATTCATCTATTATAATTCCATAGAACAGTAGCTTACGTATTTTCACTTCTGTATAGTATTCCATTGTTTGGATATATTACAGAAATAGAAATTTTCTGTTCTGCTATTGATTTACATGTGGGTTGCTTACTACACGAGGTAGTTATGATTAGTGCTGCTATGCACATTTTTGTTCGTGTGTTTTAAGAGAAATGTACACATTTCTCATTTCTTTCTTTTCTTTTCTTTTTTTTTTTGAGACAGAGTCTCACTCTGTCGCCAGGCACCAGGCTGGAGTGCAGTGGTGTGATCCGCCTCCCGGGTTCAAGCAATTCTCCAGCCTCAGCCTCCCGAGTAGCTGGGGCTACAGGCACCTGCCACCACGCCCAGCTAATTTAAAATAAAAATAAAACCCTGTATTTTTAGTAGAGACAGGGTTTCACCATGTTAGCCAGGTTGGTCTTGATCTCTTGACCTCTTGATCCACCTGCCTGGGCCTCTTGTGCTGGGATTATAGGCGTAAGCCACCATGCCCAGCCAAGAAATGTACACATTTCTTGTTGATATATACCTCGTAATGGAATTACAAGGTGATAATTTATGTATAGATTCAGCTTTAGGAGATACAGCCAATAGTTTTCCAAAGTGGCTTAGCCAATTTACAATCTTCACTGCACTGGATGAGAGTTCCAATTAGGTCACATCTATTTTCATTAACAGATTTTTCCTTTAAAAAAAAATGCATTGTTTTGGCTAGGGTTGGTAGTGCTATTTTCTTTAGCTTGAATTGACATGTCCCTGATGATTAATAGTATTGAGCATTTTTCATAGGTCTACTGACTAATTGGATATCTTTATTCGTAAAGATGTCCAGAACTCTTGCTGTTATTTCTATTTGGCTATTTTTCTCTTATTCATTTTAATGGATCTTATGTATTTTGAGTATGAGTGTTTTGTTATATGAACAAATTGCAAATATCTTCTCCACTCTGTGGTTGCCTATTTATTCTCTAAATTTTTATTTTAATAAATAGATTTTAATTTTAATGTATTCAATTTATAAACATTTTCTCTTTTTTTGACTTTTAGGTTCTGGGGGTACACGTGAAGGTTTGTTCCATGGGTAAATTGTGAGTAGCTGAGGTTTGGTGTACAGATGATCCCATCACTCAGGTTGTGAGTGCAGTACCTAATAGGTAGTTTTTCAATCCTTGCTCTCCTCCCACCCTTCTCTCTCCAATAGTCCCCAATGTCTGTTGTTCCCATCTTTACATCCACGTATACTCAAGGTTTAGCTCCCACTTATAAGTGAGAACATGCAGTATTTGGTTTTCTGTTGTGTTAATTCGCTTAGGATAATGGCATCCAACTGGATCCACGTTGCTGCCAAGAACATGATCGTGTTCTTTATTATGGCTCTGCAGTATTTTGTGACATATATGTACCACATTTTCCTTATCCAGTCTACCGTTGATGGACATCTAGGTTGATTCCATGTCGTTGCTATTATGAATAGTGCTGTGATGTACACAGGAGTGCATGTGTCTTTTTGGTAGAAAAAGTTGTATCATTTTCTTTCATGGTTAGTGCTTGATGTCCTGTTTAATAAATCTCTGCCTACCCCAGGGCCATTTTTTTATGATAGCCATCATTCTTCTATGATAGCTATCATGTTTGTATGTATCAACTGGGCACTTTATTTTTCACCTTTGTTATTTAGATCACCAAGTTTTCTAATATTTATTTTGGGATTCAGTGTGTGACATAGATAATTTTTTATATGGATATTCAATTGAGCCAACATTATTTATTGATACAAATACACAAAATTATAATCTGCACTGTTAACGAGGTCACCACTGCCATAAATAATGTATTCACATCTGTGTGGGCAATTGTTTTGGACTCTATTCTTTGTTATTGTTTTTCATTACTTATAGCAGGTTATTGTTTATTACTGTCACTTTATATGTCTTGAAACCTGGCAATGTAACTTCAACAACATTATTCTATATTACTCAGATTCTGCAACATTATTCAGATTTCACAGACTGTTCTAAACATTTTACATAATCAAATTTATTCAAAATTTGAATTTGAAGCTTAATAAATTTGAATAATCAAGACTGATTAAACTTTTGATTTGATGCTGAATTTGAATTTGGTTCCACCAAATTTTGATTGAATTTGAGAAGTTGTTGTTCAGATTCTATTCAGATATTTATTCATATTATATTGCATCAATTGATCAGTTTATGGAGATTTGAAATATATGTTCTAATACAAAAGTATGATTTCCCTTCTATTTATTTAGGCTTTCTTTAATGTCTCTTAGGAATGTTTTAAGTATATTATTAGTGTAAGGGTTGTACACATATTTTGTTAAGGTTGTTCTTAGGTGTTTGATTTTTTGATGCTATTACTTTTTTTGAAATTTAATTTTTTTGTTACTGGTATTCAAAAATACAATTTATTCCTGTATGCTGATTTTATATCCAACAAAATTTGCTCAATTTTAATTGTTTATAGCTCTATGGATGCTTTTGTGTTTTCCTTGTACAAAATTTTATCATCTGTGAATGTCATTTGTGAATCAGTTTCATTTCTTCCTATCCAAGACTTACACTTTTTTCTTCTTCTTTTTGTCTAATTGAACTAGTTACAAATTCTAGTGCAATGTGAAATATAAGTGGAGACAGTGGACATCTTTACTCCTCTGATCTTTCTCTGGATAGAACATTCAGTATTTTATGGCTAAGTATGATAGTTAACATTTTTTAGTATATATATTTAACTATATTAGAGACATTTATTTATATTTTTTTTTCCTAAGAATTTTAGCTTAAATGAGTATTGATTACATCAAATGATTTTTTTTAAGTATTCAGATGATCATATGATTATCCTCCATTATTTAGTTGATGTTGGGAAATTATAGTAATGATACATGCATTCTCTTATTGCTCCACCAAATTTTTATTTCTGGAATAAATCTCAGTGATTGTGATTTAATATATATACGAAAAAATATATATTTGTGAACAGTGTACATATATATATGTGTGTATAGATTATATAAACCAGTTATATATAAATATAAAACTGGAGATGATAGATATACATATAGATCCCATATAATATATGAAGTGTGATGTATGTATAGGCATACACATACGTACTAAGACACATTGATATAAGAATGCATGTGCATATTATATATGTGATATATCACATATATAATATTATATATGTGATATATCACATATATAATATTATATATGTGATATATCACATATGTAATATTATATGTCATGTTATATATGTAAAATATCACATATTTGATATATCATGTATTATGAATGTAATACATTATATGTATGCATCACAGATATATATTTATTACATATTGTAATAAATTACATGTATACTTACATGTATACATATATTGAATGTAATCCTTTGATTAGTAAAATGTAGTTATTTTTGCACTTGTTTAGGAGAGAGACTTGTATGTTCTAGAAATTTTCTAAATTTTATAATTTTATATAGTTATTTATAATAACCTTTATTGTATTTTTACTATCTAGAGAACCTATAGGGATAATTCTTTTTCACATTGATATTAGTAAATTTGTGCTCTTTTTCTTAAGCAATATTGGTAAGAGTTTATCACTTTTATTAGATTTGTCATTAAAAAATGACTTTAGACTTTACTGAATTCTTCCAATATACCATTATATTCCCTTTCATGAACTTTGTCTTTTGCCTTTCTTATTTTTTCCTTCTATTTTTTGGGGGTCTAACTCACCTTTTATTTTACTTCTGAAGAATGTAGACTATTTATCAAAACTCAATAAATTTTAAGAAAAAGTCTGATAATCAGTGATCTATGTATCCATTTGAAAAAGCTAAAAAAAAAAAAAAAAGCAAAGCAAATTTTAATGTTTTATTTTCATTATCATTCAGCTGAAAATGTTTTGAATTTTCATAATTTTTTTCTTTTATCATGAGATTTTTATAAATGAACTACTTAAATTTTCAACATTTTGTAACTTCTTTTTTTCATTTCTAGATTATGAGTTTGTCTCTTTCAACTTTATTTCTGGCAATTATTATTATCATATTTTGAGGCAATGCTATTAGACATATACAGATTTAGAAATTTAGTATCTTCTTCAATGGCATTATGTCTCCCTCTTTATCTCTAGTAATATTTCCTGATTAAAATGTGCTCCACATATCCATGAAGGCTTTTTGTTGCTTAGTTTTTGCGAGGTATGACTTTTCCCACTCTTTTCCAACTTTTTGTATCCTTATATTTAAGTTGATTCTCTTATATGCAGAATATGGAATTTAAAAAATCTTAACTGACAATTTGTATTATTAAGTGAAATAATTATATTTATTTATCTTTTTAATTCTCATTATGTTTTATTTTTATGCTTATTTTTAATAAAATGGTTAGGAATTCACAGGAGAATAATTAACTTCAACTGAAGTTGGAGAATTCTTCTCAAAGTTGGAGAATTACCAGGTTAAACTGCCTTTTAAATAATCAATAAGGCTACCTATTCAACTGAAGCTGCTTGGCATCATGGTAAGAGTCTGGACTTTAAATTCAGACGAGTTCACAACTTGCTTCTGACAGTTTCTAGTCATTTAACATTAAGCAAATTAATAGTTTCTTGATCTATTAGGTTGGTGGAAACCTGATTGAGGATTTTGCCTTTACTTTCAATGGCAAAAACCACAATTACGTTTGCACCAACCTAATATAATTTCCTCATCTATCAAATGAAGAAAATATATAATAACTCAGCTACAGAGATGATGTGATAATTAGATACAGTTTATGCAAAACAACTAACAGTTTCTGCCAATATAACAGAGGCTGAAAAACAGTAACTATCTTTGGAATTATAAATAAAATCCCTTTGGACTTATTTCTCATTCTGCCAGTTAACATAGTTGGTGATGAGAAATTAGTTTTAACCAATAATTTTCTTTGTGTTTCATGAAAGTTATTTTATGTTTTCCTCACAGCAGTCTGGTGAATAGACAAAGTAGAGTGTTTTGTTATTTTCCAGAAGAAACTTTGATCCAGAAACAACATTGAGTGAAGGTTAGTCGTTACAATTGTCATGAGAATTCTTAGTAGGATTCTTTGAAATCATTGTTCTTTACCAAAGCACAGGGGAACCGGTGAATGAGAACACGCAATCTCTGATATTATAACCTACAATTCAAATTTTATTTTTACTTTCAAGTTCCTTGTATAACTCCAAATATCCAAGAATTGTCTTTGTTTTGGTTATTTCCTGTCATTGACTAATTACTCTCACCATTTGCTACTGTGTACTAGCTATAAACGCATAAGCCCATGGTTAGGGCAAATCATTAAAACTCACAGAAACTGCCTTTCTGTGGTCTGGGTTTATGTTCACTTGTGGATAAAACGAGGAGGCTTCAGTACATTTTCAAGGTCCTTTCTATATCTGCAAATTCATGATTATATGGAACCAGTGCCTCTAATGCTAACAATAAATTTATGGAAGTGTTCTGTCATAAATTCCTTTTTAGTGCTATTGGATTTATTGCTAGGTAACTCATATCCAGCATGAGTAAGGACACCCTGCCTTGAGACCTCTGTAAATCACCCATCCGACCACTGCAGGGTTCTCCCAATTTTACAGGACGTTTTCTGCAGGAACGTTCAATAAATAGTTACTGATATATCCTTGAGTACATTAATGTTTCTGAAACCCTGATGCGTCCTTCTGTTTCACAGTGGGAACAATCAGGATGGACTCTTGAAATTGCTTTTACAGTTTTATGACTTGTTTGGAACTCTTCATTCCACTCTCAAAGAAAAATGGGCATATTCAAGTTCACCTAAGATGAACTCCTGTAAAGCTTTCCACTCAAATGACTGAGTAATGTTTAGCGTATCATGCACAACAAATGAACTTTGGCAAGATATTTGTATTGATTGCCCTTGGAGTGTAGAAAAGGGTTAAGGCAGTGAGAGAATAAAGAAGAGTTGAATTACTTGGTCACTGATAATTGCTCCAGCCCACAGAACAAGGCTCATGCAGAAAATACAGTAGAGACTATTAAGCAGTCGTGACACCAAGATACAGATCATTTATATATTTTATTTAGTTTTGCCCAGGACAGCAAAAGACTAATGTGCAATAAAGCTGATCTGAATAATGGTACATATTAGATATTTTTTAAAAAGTATAACTTTATTTCTTTAGGCTTAAACAGTAACTGAAATAATAAGACATAATAATTTACAATTGTACAAATGTTTCTAAAAACTAGACTGTCACAATAAGAGAGGATTTGGAGAATTTTAGTTTAAATAAGAGTTATTGTCAGAGTACACTTCAGATAAAAAGGTGTAAAGAATCAAAGGTCTCAACAGTAATTACTGATCCCCTAAGATTAGTACAGAGACCCTGCAGTGGACATTACTAACAAGGAATTCTAGTTCTGAATAGGTTGCTAACTATGTGAACTTAGGAAATTCATATAACTTCTGTTCTTCTAAAAAGAGTGATAGAAATTGAACTAGACCAATGGATTTCAAATTGCAGTCCATGAATTCCTTGGAGATTCTGGAGTTATCATAAAGTGACTGTGAATTTACCAAAGTACTGAGCAATGCACATTGTACTGAGCATTGTAAAGAAATAGTATGTTTAAATGCCTATGAACTACAATGTATCAAGCACACCTATTTACTATTGTAATGAATAGAATAGATAATAACTCCTTATTAGCTAGATGACAGTGAAAAAAGTTATTTCATCATTCTTCAGTTTCCTCATCTGTAAAGTGTTTCAGTTTCCTCATCTATAAAATGAAGATGCTATTAACAATACCTTCTTAATCAGTGTGTTACGACTATTACGTAGCATAATTAAGGAGAGCTTTTGGAAGAGCACTTTGGACATAAATAACATTGAAAAAGATTTGCCATTACAATTTTCATGGTTACTATTACTAGAATTCTTAAAAGCATTGATGAATAATAGCATCTTATCATTGTGCACTTTTTTGGTGAACGGATGCTAAAAATATAATGATTATAAGTGCCCACAAGACATATTTGAACATAGAAAGATCATTGTTCTGGTTATTTGCTGCTGAAAAACAAACTACTCCAAAATTTATCAGCTTAAAACAATCCTCTTATACTGATTGCTCATGATTTTGTTGGACTGGGTATTCAGGAAGTGCTCAACTGGGTGGCATATCTGATCCATGGGACACAGGCTGGGGCAGCTGTGGCTGGAAGGTCCGCATCCAGTTCACGGGAGGGGATACACAAGCATGTGATTGCAGGAGGCATTGTTTGTTGAAGTGGGAACATTCCTGGAAACCAGCTCTCACAGTCTTTATTTGCATGGAGGCTAAGGATAGTGAGTTAATCCTTATTAACTTTCAGCCCTTGGATTCCATATATCTAATTGGTACTTGCTTAATGAGGAGGAGAATGCTTTTGTTAATATGACTGCCTTTACCAGCAGGCATCCTCAATGCTATTTCTGTTGGCACATTTTTATTTCTTTCCCAGGACAGGAAAGCAGCATGCTCTGCCCACTGCAGACACATTTGCCATTTACAAGCCTCTAAGTGTGATTTCACTACTTATTTGTCTCTGTGTATTAGAGTGTGAGTTCTTTCCCTATTTAAAATCAAATACTGTCCTGGATTGCTCTTCCAATATGTCAGATTTTAAAGATGAAAGTCAACTAAGATTTTTGCTATTTGAGTTTTTGGCAATAGACATCAGAAACAGATTATCTAGGGGGATGAATGTAATTCTTTTATCTTTTTTTTTCTTTTCTTTTCTTTTCTTTTTTTTTTACAAAAAGCTTGAAGGGCCATACTGAAGTGCTCATTATCTGAAAGTATTGTTAGAGATCAAGCGGTCTCTGTCGTCACAGGGCTTAAACATCTTTAAATTGCAGCCTAATCTGCATAGAAAAAGAAGGTGACTTTCTGCATGATACTGGATTTCAGGGCTTGGTCTTTTTGTTTAGGTATACATAAACTTTAAGATTAATCACTTTTTTTCCATGGCCTTTCAAATGTGAAAAGCTGAACTCCGAAGTTTCAGACTAAGAGGAATTTTTGAATTTTCTCCAGTTCTGATAAGCTCTTCTAGCATTCTCCAGGTTCTCAATTGGCTGTTCCAAGTTCGTGATTGTAATATGACCGTGTTTCTCTTTTTGCTTAATGCTTGAGTTGTGTGCTTATGCAGTTTCACATATTTCAGGCATAATCTATTTGTGTTCTTGTCTATTGATAATTATCTTCTTAATTCTGGTTAGATGTCTTTTATTTTGGCTAGGGCTGGTGGACAGCCTGTCATATGGCCTCATGGAATATATTCACCACAGCGTCATAACCCTGAATATTCATCACAGCACACATATTTATGCCATTTGAAACTTTTAAGTAAGACACAGATGTTTAAGCAGATTTCTTGATTTATCGTTGGCTCACAGTTAATAACTTTAAACAAAATAAATGGTTAACCTCATAGCGTGTCCCCTCTCTGCCCCCAAGAATTCTGAGTAATTCTAGTCAATGCATGTTTTTGAAATTCAATTCAATTCCAATGATAAGTTTAATATCTTGTCTGTGCTGCCACTGAAGACAAAACTCTTGTCATGAATGTGTGCATCAAATATACCGTTTTGGACTACTTTATATTATTTTCAATTTTTTTTTACTACCTTACTGTGATTATGAAAGAGAATTAAAGCACCAAATGCACTCTCTGTTCGCCCACTTATTTGGTATAATGAAACAAGTATTTCTATTTGCCTCCAAAGTGTTTGGATTTACTTTAAAAACCACTAGAAATCTTGCTAATTCATGTAATAGAGCGGTTGAATGAGTCATGTCAAGCGATTTATGAGATTAATATAGACAAATATGTCATATCCTCATGCATGCAGCTGTGAATGGTGTATCTACTTTGCCATCCATAAACTTAATGGACAAAATGTCCCAGTGACTTCTTCTGAGTTCAGAGTAATTCAGTTATCAGCAGGCACATTTCCTTTGCCTCATACCCAAATCTAATTCCGTGGGGAAGCTCTAGTCTGGCTCCTGGAGTAGGTAGAAAAATCTGCTAACCACGTTATGCTCTTTCATAACCACATTGAATTGTACTGTTAGCTAACACCAAGCAAATGCAAATGTCATACACTTGGAGAGAATACATGCTTTCCATGACTTGATGTTCATTCTTGCAACGTTTATTTGTAACTCAGTAGTGAAAGTAAACAATGCATGGTAATATAAAAACTATCATTTCTTTCTGTGCTTAAGATCTGAAAAGGAACCATTCTGTAAAGTAACTAGGTAGCATCTTTAATTTAAATTCTATTTATTTATGCAACATTTACTATATATTTTTTGGTTTTTGTTTTTGAAATGGAGTTTCATTCTTGTGGCCCAGGCTGGCTCAGCTCATCACAACCTCCGCCTCTCAGGTTCAAGCGATTCGCCTGCCACAGCCTCCTGAGTAGCTGGGATGACAGGCATGCACCACCGCATAGCTAATTTTGTATTTTTAGTAGTTACGGGGTTTCTCCATATTGGTCAGGCTGGTCTCAAACTCCTGACCCCAGGTGATCCACCCGCCTGGCTTCCCAAAGTGCTGGGATTATGGAGCCACCATACCTGGCCAAATTAACAAATTTTATAATGAATGTTATATGATTTGCTCCACATGAAAACTATGTAGCATTTTTTTCCAGCAATAGCTATTACCTTTCTATCTGTCAAATAAAAATCTTAATTCGTATGTTGCTTTTGATGTAATTATTTCAATTTACATAATAAAAGTTCTCTTCTAATTTTTAATATCCTTAATTTATATAAGAATTTTAGATTCACAGAAAGATTAAGATAATACAAGTAATTCAGTCAAATACACACACACAGATACACACTCTCCATACTCTTTTCCCCTATTATTAATATCTTACATTAGTGTGGTTCATTTGTTACAATTAGTGAACCAATATTGGTATATTATTATAAATTAAAGTTCATATTTCACATTAAGCCTCCTCTTTGTGTGGTACAATTATCTGGGTTTTGACTAATGTATAATCTAATTTATCGATAATTGCAATTATCATCCTGGACTTCTAAGAGCTATTGATCTTTTTACTATCTCTGCAGTTTTAAGTTTTACAGATATTCATATGCTTGTAATCATACAGTGTACAGCGTGTCAGCGCTTCCTTCTTTTACTTAGCAATAAGTATTTAAGGTTTTTCTATTCTTTTTGGAGCTTTTATAGCTCATACCTTTTTATTGTTGAATAATATTCCATCATATGATGTGCCATAATTTGTATATATTCATTTACATATTAACTTGGTTTCTACCAAGTTTTGGCAATTATGAATAAAGATGTCATAAACATTCATGTACATATGTTTTCCAGTAATTTTGGTATATACCAAGAATATGACGGCAGCCTCATATGGTAAGCACATTTAGATTTGTAAGAAGCTGCCAAACTGTCTTCCAAAGTACCTACAGGATTTTTCAATCCTATCAGCAATGAAGAAAAGTTCACGTAGCTCCACAGCCTTACTAGTATTTGGTATGCTCAGTGTTTTGGATTTAACTCATTCTAATAGGTGAGTAGGGATACCTTGTTTTAATTTAGAATTCCCTAATGACATAGAGTGTGGAAGATCTTTTCACATGTTAATTTGCCATGAGTATATATTCGGTGAGGTGTCTATTCAGATCTGTTGCCCCTTTTTTAATCAGTTCTTTTCTTGCCGTGTTCTTTTTTAATTTTTAATTTTTATAGGTATATAGTAGGTGAATATATTTATGGGGTATATGAGATACTTTGACACGACGTGTAATAATCACCTCAGTGTCAATGGGGTGTTCATCACCTCAAGCATTTATCATCCTTTTTGTTATAAAAAATCCAGTTGTACTCGTTTAGTTATTTTAAAATGTACAGTAAGTTGTTGTTGACTGTAGTCACCCCGTTGTGCTACCAAATACTAGACCATATTTGTTTGATCTAATATACTTTTGTATTCATTAACCATCCCCACCTCCCACCCAACTGTGCAGTACCCTTCCAGGCTCTGGTAACCATCATGGATTCTATTGTTTTAACTTTTAGCTCTGAAAAGCAATTGAGAACGTGCAAAGTTTGTCTTTCTGTGCCTGGCTGATTGCACTTCACATAATATCCTCCGGTTGCTTCGAATTACAGGGTCTCATTTGTATACGGCTGAGTAGCAAGTACCCCGTTGTGTGTATGTACCACATTTTCTTTATCCATTTATCTGTTGATAAACACTTAAGTTGCTTCCAAATCTTGTTTTTTGGTGAGTAGCGCTACAATAACCTGAGAGTACAGATTGCAGATATCTCTTCAATATACTGACTTCCTTCATTTAGGAATCCTAGCAGTAGGATTGCTGGGTCATGTTATATTTCTATTTTTAATTTTTTGTGGAGCATCCATACTATTATCCATAATGGTTGTACTAATTTACATTCCTACCAACAGTGTATGAGGGTTTTACTTTCTCCACATGCTCACCAGCATTTGTTATTGCCTATCCTTTGGATAAAAGCCATATTAACTGGGATGAGATATCTCATTATAGTTTTGATTGGCATTTCTCTAACAATCAATAATTTGAACAACTTTTCATATACCTGTTTGCCATTTGTATGTCTTCCTTTGAGAAATGTATTTTCAGATCTTTTGTATATTTTTAATGAGATTATTAGTTTTTTTTGAGTAGTTTGAGCTCTTTATTTATTCTGGTCATTAATTTTTTTGTCAGATGGATATTTGGCAAATGTATTCTCACATTCTGTGGGTTGTCTCTTTATGTTGTTGACTGTTTCCTCTGCTCTGTGGAAGCCTTTTCAGTTGATGTGATCCCACGTGTCCATTTTTGCTTTGGTCGTCTGTGCTTGTGGTGTATTACTGAATAAATCTTTGCCCAGTCAAAATCCTGGAGAGTTTCCCCTGTGTTTTAATATAGTTTTAATAGTTTCATAGTTTGAAGTCTCATATTTAAGTCTTTAACCTATTTTGATTTCATTTTTGTACAGGGTGAAAGACGGGTCTAGCTTCATAGTTCTGCATATAAATATTCAGTTTTCTAGCACCATTTATCGAAGAGACTAACATGTCTTCGATGTATGTTCTTGGCACCTTTATAAAATCAGTTCACTACTGAAGTATGAATTTATTTTGGGGTTGTCTATTCTGTTACACTGGTCTGTTTTTCTGTTTTTTTTTTTTTTTTTTTTTTTTCCGGTACCATGCTGTTTATAGCTCTGTAGTATAATTTGAAGTCACGCAATATGATTCTTCCAGTTTTGTTCTTTTTGCTTGAGATAACTTTGGCTATTCAGAGTCTTTTGTGTTCCCATATACATTTTAGGATTGTTTTCCCTATTTCTGTGAAGAATGTCTTTGGTATTTTGATAGGGATTACATTGAATCTGTAAACTGCTTTGGGTAGTAAATTGATTCTTCTAATCCATGAATATGAAATATCCTTCCATTTTTTGTGTCATCTTCAATTTCTTACATCAGTGTTTTGTAGTTTTTATGTAAAGATCTTTCACTTCTTTGGTTGAGTTTATTCCTAAGTAATTTTATTTGTAGCTATTGTAAACAGGATGACTTTCTTGATTTCTTTTTTAGAATGTTTGCTATTGACATATAGAAATGCTACTGATTTTTGCATCTTCATTTTGTATCCTGCAACTTTACTGAATTTATTTATCAGTTTTAATAGTTTATTGGTGGAGTCTTTAGGTTTTTCCAAATATAAGATTATATCATCTGCAAAGAAGAATAATTTTATTTCTTCTTTTCTAATTTGGTTTCCCTTTATTTGTTTCTAGTGTCTGATTGCTCTAGCTAGGACTTCGACTATGATATTGATTAACAGTGGTGAAAGTGATCATCCTTGTCTTGTGTCCAGTCTTAGATGGAAATCTTTTTTGTATTTATTTATTTTCTCCATTCAGTATGATAGTAGCTGTTGGTTTGTCATATATGGCTTCTGTTATGTTGGAGTATGTTCCTCCTATACACAGTTTTTTAGGGCTTTTTATCCAGAAAGGGGTGTTGAATTTTATCAAATGCTTTTCCAGCACCAGTTAGAATGATCCTATGGTTTTTGTCTTTCATTCTGTTGACATGAGGTATCACATTGACTGTTTTGCATATACTAAACCATCCTTGCATTCCTGGGATAAAACCCACTTGGTAGTAATTAATGATCTTCTTAATGTGTTGTTAAATTTGGTTTGCTAGTTATTTTGTTGAAGACTTTTGCATAAATGTTCATTAGGAATATTAGCCTGTAGTTTTCTTTTTTTTGATGTGTCTTTGTCTGGTTTTGGCTTAAGAGTAATACTGGCCTGCTAGAATGAGTTTGAAAGTAATTCTTCCTCCTCTGTTATGTGGAATAGTTTGAGTAGGTTTGGCATTGGTCCTTCTTGAAATATTTGGTAAATTCATCAGTGAAGCCTGGAGCATTCTTTGCTGGGAAACTTTGTTGTGGCTTCAATCTCATTGCTTGTTATAGATCTATTCAGGTTTTAGATTTGGCTATGGTTTGACATTGGTAGGTTGTGTCTGGGAACTTAATCTACTTCTTCTAGGTTTGCCAAGTTATTGGCATATAGTTGCTCATAGTAGTCTCAAATGATTCTTTTATTAGTTGTAATCTGTTTTTTTTCTCTGATTTTATTTGAATCTTCTCTTTCTTCTTGCTAAAGGTTGGTTGATTTTATTCAGTTATCAAAAAAAACAACTTCTCATTTTATTTATCTTTTGTATTCTTTTAACTTCAATTTTATTTATTTCTGCTCTGATCTTTATTGCTTCTTTTCTGATCATCATTACTAATTTTGGATTTGGGTTGCTCTTGCTTTTCTCATTCTTAAAGATGCATAATTAGGTTATTCATTTGATGTTTTTCTACTTTTTCGATGTAGGTGCTTATTGCCATAAACTTTCCTTTTATTACTGCTTTTGCTGTGTCCCATAAGTTTTAGTATGCTGTATTTTAATTTCCATTTGTTTGAAGACATTTTTAAACTTTCTTCTTAATTTTTTTATTGGTCCACTGGACATTCAGGGATATATTTTTTAATTCCCATGTCTTTGTATAGTTTCCAAAGTTTCTTTTGTGATTGATTTTTAGTTTTATTCCACTGTGGTCAGAGAATATATTTGATGTGATTTTAATTAAAAAAAAATTTTTTTAAAGACGTATTTTGTGGCCTAACATATGGTCTATCACATGGTGAATGATCCTTGTGCTGAGGAAAAGTATATTCTGCAGCAGTTGCATTAAATACTCTGTAAATATCTGTTAGGTACATTTGTTCTATTATGCAGAGTAAGTCTAATGTTTCTTTGTTGATTGCATGATCTGTTCCATGCTGAAAGTTAGGTTTTGAAGTCATCAGCTGTTATTGTATTGAGATCTATTTCTGTATTTAGCTCTAATAATATTTGCACTATATATTTGAGTGCTCCTGTGTTGGGTGAATGTATATTTACAATTGTTCTATCCTCTTGCTAAATTGACCTCTTTATTGTTATGTAATGACCTTTTTTGTCTCTTTGTAGTTTTCATCTTGAAATTTATTTTGTCTAACTACTCCTGCTCTTTTTTGCTTTCCATTGACATGAAATATCTTTTTCTATCCCTTTATTTTCAGTCTATGTGTATTTTTATATGATCTTTATATCTTTATATAATGAAGTGTTCTTGTTGAGTTTTAAGAGTTCTTTGTATAATCTTGGTAACAGTTCTTTATCAAATATGTGATTTACAAATATTTTCTCCCAATCTCTGACTTGCCTTTTTACTCTCATAACAGTGTCTTTTACAGAGAATATTTTACTTTTAAGAAAGTCCAACTTGTCATTATTTTCTTTTATGGATCATGTTTTTGATGTTATATCTAATAACTCATCACCAAAATGAAGATTCCTATTATTTCTCCTACAGAACTAAGTGAAAAATTAAAAACCATAAATTTCTGAACAATAGTTTGTTTAAGACATTTTTAAGTTTTTGTCTTAATTTCTTTATTGGCCCACTGGACATTCAGGGACATATTTTTAATTTCCATGTGTTTGTATATTCTGAACAACAGTTCAGAAATTTATAGATTTTTATTTTTCACTTAGTTCTGTGATTCATTCCCCTATTATTATTCCAGCACCATTTCTCTTTTAAAAAAGTTCATCCTTTCTCCATTAAATTGCTTTGTTTCTTTGTTAAAAGATCAGTTTGCTATGTTCATGTGGATCTATTTTAGAGCTCTCTATTCTGTTCTGTCAATCGATCTGACATTCTTTCACCAATATCATGCTATCTTGGTTACTTATAGCAAATAAGACAGTCTTCCTACTTTCTTCTTACTCTATAGCATGTTGCATATTCCAGGTCTTTTGCCTTTCAACGTTAAATTTAGAATTAGTTTGTCTCTATCCACTAAATAACTTAATGAGATTGTGTTGAATCTATAGATAAAATTTGGAAGAACTGATATCTTAACAGTATGTGCAATATGAACACATTGGAGAGTTCATATTTAATCCATGCACATGGAATATCTCCATTTCTTTAGATCTTTCAAATTTCTTTCATAAGAGTTTACAAATTTTTCTCTTATAAATTGTGTACATGTTTTATCAGATTTAGAACTAAATATATTATTTTTTGGTGCCAATTTAAGTGATACCGTGTTTTTAATTTCCCAAATTTTATTGCTAGTATATCTGAAAGTAATGGATTTTTGTATATTAATCTTGGCTTTCTGAAACCTGGTATGATGACTCACTAGTTGCAGGAGTTTTTGTTGGTGGTGGTATTTCTTTTTTATTTGTTGCAATTATGACCTCTGAAAACAAAAGATAGTATGTGTCTTCTTTCTCAATATTTATGTTTTATTTCCTTGTCTTGTCTTATTTTTATCAGCTAGAGCTTCTGATACAAGATTGAATAAAAGTGATAAGAGGGGCTAGCCTTACCCTGTGCCCAGTCATAGAAGGAAAGCATCTATTTTCTCATCATTTAATATGATGTGGCTGTGGGCTTTTTGAAGGTTTTTTTTAAAATTAAGTTGAAGTAGTTCTACTCTATTCTTAATTTGCTGAGAATTTTTATCATAAATTGATGTTGGATTTTTACAAATACTTTTTCTGAATATATTGACTATTGATTCTATAATTTTTCTTTGTCATATGATCATTTGGTTTTTCTCCTTTATCCTGTTGATGTGATTGATTATATTAATTTATTTTTGAATGTTGAATCAATCTTGCATACCTGAATAAATTTCACTTCTTTGTGGCATATAATTCTTTTTATATGTTATTGGATCTGATTTGATAATATTTGTTGAAGAGATTTTTTAAAAATCAGTGTTCATAAGGGATATTGGTCTGTAGTTTTCCTTTCTTATAATGAGTGTCTTTACCTGTTTTGGTATTAGTGGAATACTGGTCTTATAAAATGAGTTAGGAAGTGTTTGCTCTACTTCTAATTTCTGAAAGAAATTGTGGAGAATTGACAGCATTTCTTCCCTAAATGTTTGATAAAATTCATCCATGAAGCCATCTAAGCCTGTGCTTTCTTTTTACAAAGATTATTAATTATTGATTCAGTTGCTTTAATAGCTATAGACTTATTGAGGTTATCTATTTGGTATTATGTATCATTCAAGGATTTGGTCCACTTCGTCTTGGTTACCAAATTTGTAAGCATACAGTTGTTCAAAATATTATTTTATTACTCTCTTTAATGTACATAAGAGAAGTAGTGATTTCCTCTGTCATTTCTAATATTATTAATTTATGTCTTTCTTCTTGGTTAGCCTGGCTAATGAACTAGCTTTTTATTTTGTTGATTTTCTCTATTTTATGTGTATTTCATTTATTTCTGATCTAATTATTATTATTTCTTCTTTTCTGCCTGTTTTAGGCTTACGTTCTATTCTTTCTTCAGTTTTCTATGGTGGGAGCTTAAGTAGTTGATTTTAGATCTTTTTTTCTTTTCTAGTATATGCTTTCAATGCTATAAATTTCTCTGTAAGCACTGCTTTTGCTGAATTCCACAAATATAGATAAGTTGTATAAAATGCTTTATTTCATATAGTTCAACACATTTTTAATTTTTTTTTTGATACTTGTAATTTTACCCCGTGGTATCTGAAAGTGTGTTTAATCTCTAATATTTTTGGAGTTTCTAGTTATCTTTCCATTATTGATTTTTACTTTATTTTCATTGTGGTCTGACAGAATACTTTGTATAGTTTCTATTTTTTTAAGTTTGTTGAGGTATGTTTTATGGCACAAAATGTCATCTCTTTTGGTGAATGTTTCATGTGAGCTTGAGAATAACATGCATTTTTCTTGTGATTGGATGCAGGATTCTACATAAATATTAGTTAAATATAGTTTATTTATGATGCTGTTCTGTCCAACTGTGTCTTCTCTGATTTTCTGCCTACTGGATCAATCAATTAGTGATGGATTAGTGTTCAATTCTTCAAATAGAAATGTTAATTTTTCTATTTCTCTGCAGTTATATTCATTTTGCTGCACGTATTTTGATGCTCTGTTGCTACATGCATAAACATTAAAGTCTGTTAGGTTTTTCTGAAGAATTAACCCTTTCATCATTGAGTAATGCTCCTATTTATTCCTAATAATTTTCTTCATCCCAAAGTCTACCCTACTGGAGATTAATATAGCTCCTCTAACTTTCTTTTGGTTAGTATTAACATGAAATATCTTTCTTCATCTTTTTACTTTGTTTAAAGTACATGTGTCTTTATATTCAATGGGTTTTTTTGATCACCTGTAGCTGGGTCTTGTTTCTTGATCCACTTTAGTAATCTGTCTTTAAATTGAATAGTATTTAGACTACACATATTTAAAGTGATTACTGATATGGTTAGAGTAATATCTATTATGTTTTAACTGTTTTCTGTTCTCTACACTTGTTCTTTGTTTATACATTCTCTGATTTTAGTTGATAATTTTATGATGCCATTTTCTCACTTACCTTAGTATATCAATTATCCTTCATATAAAATTTTTTCAGTGATTGCTCTATGATTTTCAACACAAATCTACAACTAATATGTGTTTACTTTCAAATTACACTGCTTCATGAGTACTGCACATGTCTTATGACCAAGTATGTGCTCTCAATTCCTCCCTCCCATCCCGTATGTGATTGCTGTCATTCCTGCCACTTATCCATATTATTTCTTGGTACATTACTGCTATTATTACAATAAACACAGTTATCCATCACTGCAATTAAAAATAAAATGTTATATTTTACTTTCATTTATTTCTTCTCTGATGCCTTTTTTCTTTGTGTACATCCATATTTCTGACCTATATCATTTTCTTTCTCTCTGAAAAACCTCTTGTGACATTTCTTGCAAAACGTATCAACTGGCAACAAATACCCTCAGTTCTTGTTTGTTTGAGAAAATATTTCTTTCTTACCTTTGCTAGACACAGATTTCTAGGTTGGTGTTTTATTCTTTCAAAACTAAATATTTCACTTCACTTACTTCTAGCTTCCATAGCTTCTGGTGAGAAGTGCAATGTATTTCTTGTCCTTTTTCTTCTATAGTTTTGACTTCTTTTTCTTCTTCTGGCTTTTTGCAAGACTTTTTTTGTCCTTAGTTTTCTGCAGTTTGAATATGATATGCTTAGATATAGACATTTTTGTATTTATCCTGCTGTGTGTTCTCTAAGCTTCCTAGATTTGTGGTTCAGTGTCTGCCATTAATTTTGAAAATGTATCAGCCATTATTAATTCAAATATGACTTCTTCTATTTTTTCTTTTCTGCCCAGTATTCCCATTACACATATTTTATATCTTTCATAATTATTCCACAGTCCTTAGGTATTTTACTTCTTTTTCCATTCTTTTTTCTTTTTGCATTTCAGTTTGGGAAGTTCCATTGGCATACTTTGAAGCTCACTGCTTCTTTCCTTGACTTTGTCAGTCTATTGATGAGCCCATCAATGGTATGCTTCATTTCATTACCATGTTTTTTATTTCCAGCATTTCCTTTAGATTCCTTTTTAGATATTCTAGCTCTCTGCTTGTTCAAACACACGATCTGAAAGCAGAGACCCCCCCCCCCCGCCCCGCCACCAAACAGGCTTTGTGTGAGTAACATAGCTGTTTATTACCTGGGTGTGGGTGGGCTGAGTCCAAAAGAGTCAGTGCAGGGTGGTGGAGTAGGAGCTGGTTTTACAGGTTTGGGGTAAGTAGTGGAAAGTTATAGAAGTTACTGTTTAGGGTAGTTTTTTGCAAGCTGGGAGTGGGTCATGGGGTCTGGAGCCATAAGGTTGACCAAAGTCGGTTACAAAGTCCCATGTCCTTGTCAACTGAGGAAGGAATAAGAAACAATAGAAGAATTTCTCATGTTAGGTGCCACAGGGGTTGATCGTTCTTCCATTTTTCATGACCTTCCAGCAACTTCAGGTTTTCTAATTCCAAAAGGCCTTCCAGAGGTGTACGTGTGGGCCATGTTGCCATCAGTCAGCCTAAAAGATCTTGCACTGCTTACATCACCTGGTAGATGCTTGCATGCCATTTACTCTTCTACTAAGGCTCATAACATATTAGTTTCTAAAAATCTTTTATGTGATAATTAAAAAATTTGTGTTGTACTGAACCAAGCATAGAAAGTCAACACCAAGACAAAAGTATGCCAGATTGCAGGGTCTTTATTGCTGGCGGCCATGGAGGACTCACGTCTCTCCAACCTGTGGCCCTGAAAGGAGGGTGTCAAGACCTTTTATACCTGTAAAAATCACCTTGGGAGTGAGGGTGAGTAGCAGGTGTGGAGGTGAGGGGCTTCAGACATTCTGAGGGCTAGTGAATTCTGTAAATCACCTTCTGGGCGGAGATAAGGGTGAGGGGTGGCGGTGAGGGGCTCCGGACATTCTGAGGGCCAGGGGACTTTTGGACATTCTGATTGTTACTTAAGTGGTTCACAAAAGTCAGGATTAGCATTTGTTTACACATTGTCTGGGTAGGGTGGAAACTACAAGTCTCAGGGACCAAGAAGTCCTGGGTTTGGACTGCTTGCCTGTCACACTTGGGTAATAGAGAGCAGTTTCGACAGCAAGCCGAGGTATGGTTGAGGTATGCAGTTTTATGGGGCTTTTACCATGTCACATCTGTTTCATATTTGAGACTGTTTCTGATTCTTGCTGTACTTCCTCAGACTGTGTTTCCTCTTGCCCTTTATATTGCCTTTTAATTTTTTAATGCGTACCAGACATAATATATAGGGAAATAAGACCTAAGGTAATTAGGTAAGGTGTGTGGTTTAAGCTAATCTAGCTAGGAGCTGTGCTCTGTTTGGGATGTGTTGCAGCTATGGCGCTAGAGGCTTTAGTTTCCTCCAGTGTTCTTGCAGATTTTTTTCTTCCCTGTTGTCTTTGACTTTTCCTAAGAACTCTTTCTTAAACTGTCTCTGTGTCTTGCAGTTTTCTCAGTTGTAATCCACAGCTACTAAACTGAAGCCCTATTAGTGTGCTGGTAAGGTGTTGGGGAAGGGAAGCCTCCTATAATGTTATAATGAAATCTGTTTCTTAGTAGGCATGAATCCCTCCGCTGTGAACTTCAATAGCATTTCTTAGCCTTTTATTTTTCCTTCCTTTATATTAGACAGGAAATCTGTAGGGGTTGGGAGTTGACTAATTGCCCTTCTTCCAGGCCAGATAAGGCTCTGGTAGTTTCCTCTGGAGAGCTGGTCTTTGTTATGCAGAACACAAGAGACATATTTTAAATGGTTACTTTTCCCTATTGCCTGCCACAAAACAGGAGGGAATTTTTGATTGCACATTTCATTTGTGAGTAGCTTTAACTGAATCTTCCAAAACATTTTGATATGTCATTTTGATTAAAATATTTTATCATTTATTATAATCTCTTTCTTTATCCATGGGCTACTAAAAAGGGTACTGCTTAACTTCCAAATATGGGGGTTTTAGCTTTCATTGCCAAAGACCACCAGGCATACATCTGTGGTTGAACAAGTTGGGTTTATTATTCAAAACAGCAAAGGGGTAACTTATACCGTGAAACTATGAGGCATCATAGTGGGAAGGTGTTATAAATTACAGAAATTCTGTTTGGTTGAGTAGTTTTGGGGAGGATTAAAGGACGTAGAAGTTTACTCTAGTTAGGCATTATCAGACAGCAGGGACCATTTTATGACTAGCTATCTTACTAAATCTCATCTCTAGGGAGGTCACCCTAAAGAGGACTTGCAGTTATAACCGATCGAGAAGGACCAATTACTCATATTTGCCAGAAGTGGAGGATGTTTGGTAAATACATGCAAACATGTTGTTTGCATAAACATTGATCTTGTTTTCAACAGTGTTTCAAGCCAAATCATGAAGTGGTTTTAATTTGTCTCACTCTATCCTGGTCTCAGAGTGACCTTGTCTAAAGTTGCTGTTTTGTGAGATTGTTTATGCCCAGCTGTGGAAGAACGTGGTGTAACTGTGAGCACCAGGCCCGCTCTCACACTAAAGTCTAACTATGAGCATCAGATCAGTTCTTGGATGTCAAGGGCTGCTTTTTAGCCTTTTCACAAGCTATCTTGCAGTGATTGATTTCTAGTTCATTTTCACTGTGGTCAGGGAATATGCTCTGTATGATCTCAGCCATTCATATTTCTTGAGACTTACTTTAAGACACAGCATACAGTGTATTTTGGTAAATATTTCATTTATGTCTGAGTAGAATTTTTATCCTGCACATATTAGGTAAAATGATCTGCATTTAGATCAAGTTTGTTAATAGTTTTGTTCATATAGTCTATGTTCTTCTGATTTTTTTTTACCTCTTTATTCTATTAGTTACAGAAAAAGGTGTGTTAAAATTAATATAATTATGGAAATGTGTATTTCTCCTTCTGGTTCTGTCAAGTGTTGTCATATAAAACCTACAAAAATGTTACATTTAAATTACCTGCGTATGGTGGCACATGCTGTAGTCCCGGCTAGTAAAGAGGCTGAGTTGAAAGGACCACTGGAGCCCAGGAGGTGGAGGCTGTAGTGAGCTGAGATTGCACCACGGCCCTCCATCCTGGGTGACAGAGTGAGACTCTCAAAAAAAAAAAAAAGGATGTTATATCTTTCTATTGAGGGTACTTTATGATTATTGTGGAATGTACTTCTTTATCTCTAGTAATATTTTTGTAGCAAAGCCATTTGTCTAATATTAATATAGCCAGAAATCTACCTTTTGATTATTACTTGCAAGGTATGTATTTTTAATGATTGTACTTTCAATCTATCTGTTCTATATTTCAAATGTGGCTCTTGTAACAGCATGTGTTTGTGTTTTGTTTTTATCTGTTGACAATCGTTGGAATTTTATTCTACTACATTTAATGTAACTGCCGATATGTTTGGATTTAAGCGTACTACGTTGCTAGTTGTTTTCTGTTGTAATGATGTCTCCTTTGTTTACTAATCTTTTCTTAACCTTTGAATTAATCAGGGATTTTTAAAATTCCACTCTTTTTCTTCTGTTAGCATCTTATTTACATCTTATTTTGGCATTACCTGATAAATTTTTCTGGGGCTTATAATATTCATCCTTCACATGTTAAGAGTTTGCTTTAAATTATTACATTGATTACTGCCTAAACAATACAAGAACTTTATCACAGTTTAACTTCATAATTTCTCCTGCCCTTTGAGCTATTATTTTTGTTATCTATTTCACATCTAATTAACTTTTAAAAATCAGTGTCATTTCTTTATTAGTGCTTTTAAACAACTCATGTAAATATATGTTTATTCACATATTTTCCCATTTTTGTTACCGTTTATTCTTTCCTGTGGTTGCACGCTTTCATGTGAGGTAATCTTTATTCTTCCCAAAGAACTCCCTTTAATATTTATTTATTTAATATTTATTGTAATGCAGGTATGTTAGCAACAAATTCTCTGTAAACAGGTCTTTATTTTGCCTTCATTTTTAACATTCTTTGATTTTTGAATAACTAGATTGACAGGTTTTCTGGTTTTTTTAGCACTTGAAAGATACTCTTGTATCGTGTTCTGGCTTCCATAGTCTTTGTTGAAAAGTTAGCTTTCAGTTGTTGTATTAGTGCTCCTCTGAAGTCGTTAGGTCTTTTCTCTTTCTCTGCTTATTTTTTTTTATCTAACAGTTTGACTATGACTTTCCTGTTTGGTTTTATTTGCATCTATTTGCTTTAATAAGGGTTCTTGAATCTGTAGTTTAATGTGTTTGTTTAACACTGAATATTTCTGCCCAGCATTTTAAAAAATACTGCTTATTTTCCATTATCTTTCACTTCTCTTTCTGAGCTCAGAAAAACCTCTTTGCTTCAGCCCAGAAGGACTGCTGCTTTCTGAATGGATCCCATTCCTTAAAGATACTCTTTGGAGTAGAATGTGCCCAGAGGGCAAAGGCAGGGTGAATGCACATGATTTATGCCTTTCAATCCAATGCGATTAACTGTATCATGACCAGAACTGAAGTCAACAATTTTACATTAAAATGAAAATATTTGTAAAATACAGCAACTGTACTCTTGGTAACTCTAAATGTATGAGGAAAAAGATTAGATGTCATTTGAAAATATCTGAGAGGATGCCCTTGTTTGGGGAATTCTCTCAGGACTTGCATGAACAATAATATCTGAAGATCATTAGTATGAAGAGGGAATTGGTATCACTGGGGGTCTGACGTATCTATTGTGAGAACTGCCTCTAATGCAACTGTTCAGGAGGAGAAACTTTTGCTTTTCTTTGTCAAGAGAAGTAACAGCACCAAATAACAGTCCGAAGGGGTGTTTTTAGTGTCCAGAAAGTCAATCATGGCCTGTGTGGAGGCTGTAAATCTAGAGAAGTTCAGCAACAGCACAGAAAGTGCGATGTGGAGGGCACTGAGACGGATGGTCCAGGGTCATTGAGTAAGGGTGGGTGTTTTATTACCTGAGTGTCACAGCAATGGTGCCCAACAGAGCAGAGGGATGGATGGAAGAGAAGGGACTAGAGTTCAAAGACTGGTGAGCAGCAGGCAGCAGCTCTTACATACGCAGTGACCCTTCCTTGCCACTTCACATGATAAGGAGCTGAAAATAGTGTTAGCTAGAATCAGTCCAAAGGGGAACCGTACAGGCATTTGGCTTATGCATATAAATAGCAATAGGAATTTGTGGTTATATATAGGGAAAGGGAATTTGGAGGAACAGACTGGATTTCCTAGTAAGTGCTCTGTGGTTCTGGAACATAAAGAGTTGTATGATTAATATAATGTGACAAGGAAGGTGACATCCGGGATATTCTAGTTATGCTATTATTTCTGTGCCTTATTCTGCCCTGTGTCATAATTACATGTGTAAATGTCTATGTTTCAAAGCTCTTTGAGTATAAGGACTAAATTTAATTTGCTTTTATAACTCTCAGTAGTGTCTGGTATTATAGGAAAGCTATCAGATTGACTTTTTAAATGAATGAAAAAATTAATCAATACATTAAAAATGGCAAAAAATAGAATCTTGGCATCTTCTCTGGTTTTTGGTTGCCCCCTCTCAGCTCTGATCCGGTCTCTGCATGTCTGTACCCTGTTATCTGTTCTATACGTGCTGACCCTCCCCCAGCTTAACCATCAGGATTGCAGTGACTGTTTTCCACTCTGGCCAGGGGGAGGACCTACAGATAAGGGGAGAGACAGATTGAAATATTTCTTCCCTCTGCTTCTCCCTTCAGTGTCATTGCTGCGCTCCAATGTCTTCTACCTTCTTCCAAAGCTGGCACTCTCACTGGATTCCACCTGTGCAGTTTTCTCTCCTGACTGTTCAGGCCTGGAGATGGCAATGGCTTCCCACCTTTGCTAGTGCAAGTGGGCCTTCACATTTCTCATTGATTCCTTCAATTCTTCACAGGTTTCTATAAGTTCTCATTACATCATCTTAAAATTCCCTGCTGGGTGTGCCTTTGACATTGTCAAAACCCTGACTGATCTGCTTAGAAAGAGAACAATTAAGGCCGGACATGGTGGCTCACGCCGGTAATCCCAGCACTTTGGGACGCCAAAGCAGGCAGATCACCTGAGGTCAGGAGCTCGAGACCAGCTGGGCCTGTACTAAAATACAAAAATGAGCCAGGCGCCATGGCGCACACCTGTAATCTCAGCTACCCGGGAGGCTGAGGCAGAATTGCTTGAACCCAGGAGGCGGAGGTTGTAGAGAGCCAAGACTGTGCCACTGCGCTCCAGCCTGGGAGACAGAATGAGACTCTATCTCAAAAAGAAAAGACAAAACAGATAAAAATTAGTACTACTTGGTGGTAAGTGCGTTACCTTATTTATCATACATTCATTTTGAAATATTACTGCCTTCGAATGATGTAATTCTATTTTAGGTAAAGTATTTGTTCACAATATGACTGTGGAGTGATAAAATTGATTTTAGAATATTAGAATATTTGGACCTAAATCTAAGTAGTCACCTCAGAAGGTTTCTATGGGGCTGTACTTATAAATCCTCCGTGGGAAAGATTGTTGTCATCAGAACAACACTTATGTATTACATTTTACTGAATATTCCTAGTGGTGGCAAAAGCTTTCTTTGCATTTGATTTTGGTACCAATCTTTAATCTTTCAGAGAAAAATTTAGAAATTGAATCAGACGACAACAATGAATGGTAAGGATATGCCCCTCACCGAAAATATTTGAGTACTACTCTAATAGTACAAATACATTTGTACTTCTAGAAAAACAAATTCAAAGATATTCCAGAAGGGTTTTGAAAAATAATAACATCATTGCTATAATTTGTATATAGGTTCTCAAGAAATCTCTTCACAATGACCATGCTTATTTGGATACATAATTCTAGCATATTTGTCAAAAACATTGTCTTCTTATGTAAAAAACACACCTTGTACATGACCATTGATTGTTTCAACGTATATGTGTCACTAAAATAAATGATACTAGAATTTTATCTTGACCTTAAACTTACATGTAATTCATAATTGGGCACTTAACAAGTATTTCTTATCAATATATAGTATTTATTGAATGTCTAGCTATTTGTAGGTCATTGTTTGCTATTACACAACTCAGCCTAGGAATGATTATTTTTATCCTCTTAGGACGTTATATTTTTTCTTCTTTTTATCTGAAGAGTCAATATTTTCCCCTCTCTTAAAAACTGTATTTCTTCCTTGAAGTTTGTCAATGAGGGAGTAATTTTCCACTTGAAATAACATTAGTGAGAAAATAGTATGTGTTTGTGTGTCTGTGTGTGTATTCATCTTACATCTTCATGTATCTTGAAGTACATAGCTATTTTCTAATGAAGATTTGTATTTAAAATTATGTTACTCCCCTAAAATTCTTAGAATAAGAGCATAACCATTTGTATATTTATGTAAAACCATGAGAATACTACAGTTTCTTTTGAAGAAATGCAAAATGAGTAAGCAACATGAACATCTATACAACTGCCTGAACCAAATAGAAATGTTTTTAATTGTTTTAAATTATACTGGTTTTAAGATTTCTCTCATTGTAAAAAAAATGAGGGATTATTTTCCCCCTTTACCACCTTCAAGACTTCCTGCAGGACAATAAAGAGAAATGCCTGTCTTCCTTGGAATTACTGAGGAGAAATTATCTATTCTTCTTTCTTCTTATTGACTGCTTTCCACAGGAGAAAAACATTTTTATCTAATTGGCAATATGATGAGAACTCGATATTCATTTATGTACTTTTTATCTATTTGACACAGTTAAGATGCTAAACATTGTAATGACTTAGTAACAACAAATAACAACAGACCAAATCATAGAACTTTCTAGCTGAAAGGGGCTTTAACAAAATCATCCAGTTCTATCTTCAACTTTGGAATTGAAAGGAGCAATGCCCAGAGAGATTCCTATACCTATGGTTATACATAGATAAAATGTTTTTGTATTAGACAAAATGGCTGTTTGCCATGATTTTATTTTATTTTTTTAAATGCAATAACTAACATTTATTAAACCTTCATGTATCAGGCCCTGGGCTAAGTACATCACATGAATTATTTTATTCAATCACATGATTTTATTTTTTATGGGTAAATAGTATTCCATCATGCATATAAATCCCATTTTCTTTATCCAGTCATCCATTGATGGACATGTAGGTTGATTCCACACCTATGCTATTGTGAAAAGTATTGAGATAAACATATGAGTGCAGGAATCTTCCTGATGTAATGATGTCTTTACCTTTGGTTAGATACCCAGTATCGGAATTGCTGGATAGAATGGTAGTTCTGTTTTTAATTCCTTGAGAAATCTCCATACTGTTTCCCATAGACGTTGTACTAATTTACAGTCCCACCAACAGTATATAAGCATTCCTTTGGATGGAACTGGAGGCCATTATCGTAAGTTAAATAACTCAGAAATAGAAAGCCAAATACTGAAGATTCTCACTTTTAAGTGGGAGCTATGTAATATGCATATATATGGACATGGAGTGTGGAATTGAAGACAGTACAGATTTAGAAAGGTGATGGTAAGGGTTATGAGAAATTGCCTAACAGGTACAATGTACACTATTCAGGTGATGAACACACTAGAATTCAAGACTTCACCAATACACAATATATCCAGGTAACAAAACTGCACTTGTACCCCTTAACTTTATACAAATAAATATTTAAAAACAAATTGTAAAACACTGATGACCATTGTCTTTGCCTTTCTTCTATAAATACAACTAGAAAGAAGGTACAGAACAACTTTTGGCCAGGTGCAGTGGCTGACACCTGTAATCCTAGCACTTTGGGAGGTCAAAGTGGGCAAATCACTTGAGGTCAGGAGTTTGAGGCCAGCCTAGTCAACATGACAAAAACTTACCTCTGCTACAAAAAAAAAAAAACAAAAAAAAAACAAAAAAAAACCATGGTAGAGGGGTGCACCTGGAATCCCAGCTACTCGGGAGGCTGAGTCAGGGGAATCGTTTGAGCCCAGGAGGCGGAGGCTGCCGTAAGCCGAGATCACAGCCCTGCACTCCAGCCTGGGCCACAGAGCAGCCCCATCTGTAAAAGAAAAACAACAAACAAAAAACGACAAAAAAAGAAGAGGCTGACTTGCCTGCCAGTGCATCTATAGCTGCCATGATCACTGACGGCGGTCACTTGTATACCTCATAGAACTATTCCTTTGGATTTTTAAAGATTTCTGTAGGAGTTTTATCTCCAAGAATATTTAAGCTTTTCTCTCTCTTGTGGAAAATGATTTTTTCCTGACATTTCAGTGATCACAAGGCAGCTGGTCTCCTCTAAAAACAACAACAAAAAGCAAGTGACAGGATGACTGGGAGAAATGCTAGTCTATGTTTAAGAGGGCCGCAGATTGTCAGCATTTTTAAAAAGCTTGCAAAAGCTAAAGTAACGGACATCAGTGATTGTAATGATTTCTTTGTTGTAGTGATTGCTATCAAAAGATGGCACTGTACATATTTTAATGTGGTTACCACCCAACTCAAAGGTTGCTTAGGAAAAAAGTTGAAATTCTGACATTACTTAGATGAGCTGAAAATACTTATGTGATCCTCCTGTTATAATAAAATCTACCAGTGTTGAAAAAAATAGAAATAATCAATGCATGGCTTTAAAAATTCAGTCTCACACATTTAGGGAAAGATTTGACTTCACTCCTAAGGCAAACGGCCTGGCGGGTTCTGGGAAATAGAAGGGAATAAAAAATATTATCTAGTTTTAGTAGATAGAAAAGCTCATTACAAATGGCATAGCAGAGCAGTGAAGATGAGAGTTGATTAGAGAAAAACACTGTCAGCTGGTTAAAATATCTGAGTGAAATGGAAAAATTAACTAGTCAACTACATATTTTAGATAGCTCACAATTAACAAATGGACTAATATTCTATACACCATGACATCTGTTAGAAAATTTATTAAAATCACTGAGGCTACACCAACTATTTCAGTAGAGATAGTTTGACTACAGAATCTAGTGAGATAGCCTCAGTTTTGAGCCACAGAGTTGCAAGGTAGCTAGTATCGGCCTCATCTCAGATATTCGTAATAAGCATCCAGCTAGCTTTCGGGTAGAGGTCTCTTTCTCTCTACTAGAAGCAAGGGATAACAGGGCACATAATAACTGGTGCCCTGAAAACCAATGGGTGCTTCTCAAGAAGTACTGAAAAAAGACACTAGCTCAAGACTTAGAAAAGGCTAATATTGAGCAATGTATTGAGGCCTATCCCCAGTTTCTTTCTTAGAAACATCAGAATTCTGTACCTGACATCCTTGTTGTCATTGTTCTGTGCTGGTAAGGCTCCCCATGCTCCATGAATCAGATGCGGCCTTTCTCTCTTTTTTAAAAATACAATCACAGAGTAAATCTGAGGTTCTAGTATTTACAAGGAATTCTTCTAGACACTGTAGATTCTGACTAAAATGATTAAGACCTACACATTTCTTGTTCTTGTGGAGTATACAGGTCTTTAAAAACATAATAAACACAACTAGGATGAGTTTATATTAAAACAAATTTTACAAAAAGTAAGGTAATTTAATACCAAGCAACTAGAGGGAAGACATCTTTACAGGATGGTTTTTTTTAGAGGACCTGATATTTCTGCTGATGAAAAAGTGTGAACCAAGGAGAGATCAGGAGCTACAGCCTCTAGGAAGGGGGACCAGTAATGCAAAGGGTAGGAATGAACTTAACAAATTTGGGGTGCAAAAAGGATGGTGAAGCTAGGTAAGACAGAGAACTCTGGTGTCGACAATTTGAGCTAGAAAGGTAGGTGGGAATCAGTTGTAGGTTCTTGCACACCACAGCACAGAGATTGTATTTTATTCTAAAGGCAATGTGAAGGTATTAGAAAGTTATAGACCGAAGAGTAACACTATCTGATTAATATTTTTAGATGTTCACCCGGGCTTCTCTGTGGGCAACGAGTCCCAGATGTGGTACTGTGCCAAATGTGGAATGAGATATTTTAGATTGTTTGCAGGAGCCAGCTGCTGTCGGGCTACAGATGATGGTAATACAAGCAAAGTTAGGAATATTCAGATGAAGAAAAATGGAAGATTTGAGATGTAGTCTAGAGGTATAATCCACAAGAATTTATGATAAATAGATCACAGTGGTGACAAAAAGAGGGGAATCGAGATAATTCATTTATTGGGCCAGGCACAGTGGCTCACGCCTGTAATCCCATCACTTTGGGAGGCTGAGGAGGGAGGATCACCTGAGGTCAGGAGTTCCAGACAGCCTGACCACATGATGAAACTCCTCTCTACTAAAAATACAAAATTAAGCCGGGCGTGGTGGCTCACGCCTGTAATCCCAGCACTTTCGGAGGTTGAGGCGGGCGAATCAGGAGATTGAGACCATCCTGACCAACATGGTGAAACCGTGTCTCTACTAAAACACAAAAATCAGCCTGGCATGGTGGCAGGCGCCTGTAGTCCCCAGGCTGACGCAGGAGAATCACTTGCACCCAGTAGGCGGAGGTTGCAGTGAGCTGAGATTGCACCACTGCTCCAGCCTGGCAACAGAGGGAGACTCCGAAAAAAAAAAAAAAAAAATTAGCTGGGCAAGATGGTGAGCTCATGGAATCTCAGCTACTTGGGAGGCTGAGTCAGGAGAATTGTTTGAACCCAGTAGGTGGAGGTTGCACTGAGCTGTGATCGCACCACTTTACTACAGCCTAGGTGACACAGTGAGACTCCATCTCAAACAAAAAAACCCAAAGATGATTCATTTATTGAAATGGAAACTCTAAGAAACAGGCTTTCTCTTTCTAGTACAGATTACTCTTACTTACGTTAGGATTTCATTCCTGCTGCTTGGCCTCAGGTTGCTAATATGCAGCTAACTCCAGTGTCCTGTGACACACTCCCTGCATTTTTAATAGTGGGAGCCTCCTGGCTGTGCACCCTAAACTATCCAGGGACAGATTCTCTAATAAGCTTAATGAGGGCTGTCCTCAGAGCCCCTCACATGCACATGACCTTTCTAAGTCCTAACAAGAGTCCTAGCACTATGGTCATATAGTTTAGCAAAATTTGGAAGAGTAAGGTAGCTCTAGCATATTGATTAAGATTGTCTAATAACTTCTTTAAGCTTTCTTTAAGTGCATGGCCTTAGAAGGCCTATGGATAAAGCTATAGACAAGTTAAGTTGGGGATTATGTTTAACTTAGATTTGGGGGATATAGTGGCTTTTGGTGACTTCCATGAAAAGTTCTGGCGGAGAGATAACTTTGGTGAATACTGTTACTCATTGTACCACACCATGAAAGTGTAGGGTCAGTGGGTGCATTACAACATGAAAGGGATTTACCAACATCTGGCACCAGATGATGGCACTGGAGGAGAATCAAAGTATGAACTACATGGAAACAGAGGTAAGTCTGTGGAAAATTCTTCCAATGTTTAGATGAGTTAAAATGATTCCTATCAATGTTTAGATAAACTAGAAGTTCCTTTCTAGAAGAAAGATGTTTGATAATGTAGCATAGACGAATCTAAATGCACCATAGAATTGCTTTCCCTTTTTTGGCAGGAATTAAGTACAATAGAATTTATCAGAATGTCTTTGTTTGTGAGGCATAAATCTGTAGCTGTACCACAAGCAGGGAGGACATCTGTGTGTGAAGTCATGTTTTATGCATCTCAATTATCTACAATAAAACCAAAATTTGATCAACTGTGTCAAAGAAAAGACTGAGCTATCTTTATCTTCGCTCTATAAAAAATGTTACAAAATCATTGTCCTATAAACAGTCAGAGTATACATAAATGCAGACAAAAGTATTATAGATTATTTCAATGAATTAGTAAAAATATATTTTTTGTCTAATTTTGGGAGGTTTAAGGGATTTTTCAGCATTTAAAAATTATAATTATTATTTCTCTTTTCAATCTAAATAAATATTCATTCTTCAACCTAATTTTGTTTTGTAACTGTGCAATTTTTTTTATCCAAAAAGTAGCCTGTCTCCTCCAAATTGTTAAACATTAGGTTTATGAAACCTAAATCTACTCACGCTTCTGTTTGAAGACCAAGATAACACAGATGAAACTCAAGGACATTATCACTTTCTGAGAACCGCAACTATTTGGATGTATCAAATAAGCACATGCCAGACACTATACAAAGGTGATTGTCAGGTTGACCAAGGGATAATCCCTTTACTTTCTGTCTTTTTAGCATAGACTGGCGTAGATATAACCTCTAGATCCTCTGGTCTGCTTCTCCCTTACAGACTTTTCTCAGCTCTTATATAAATTTCTCACGTTCAGATTAGCCACTGCTTTTGTGACTCAGAAAATTATCCTAGCCATGTTACAATATTTAAAATGTTCTTGCTATTTCAAGTGAGGTATATTTAACACACATTATGGGTTTTGTTGTATGTGTGGATGTATGTGTGCATGTATGTATGTATGTATTTATGTTTGGAAAGAACCTTTTAAAGCATTCTTGGTTATGAGTTAGCCAAAGCCTTATTCACCACTTAGTATCTCACAAATGCACCAAAATTTTTTTGTCTTGCAAATTCTATTTTTAAAAGTGTAATGAAAGTCTGTGTAGAAAATGGCTATCAAATAATGCATATTTCTACTCCTGATGAGATTTTAAAGCCTAGTTTTTTCTCAAAGAAGATCTTAAAGTCAGTACTGAAATGGAAAATCTAAACCAGATGCTATTCTGCCTACATTCTATCAGGGAAATTGGCAAGCTATGATTGTCGAATTCTTATTACTGGAAGTGCTGAAAAGAACATAATTTAATGTTCAGATCCCTTGATGTAATTTGGAAAAGGTTCTGTGGACATCATGACAATTGGATCCAAGAATATTAATCATAAAATTCCTGGGTGTTGGTTCATTTTCTAAGTGCCATGGAGTATCTATACAAAAATCATTATATTTTCAAATAATTAACTGTGTGGTTTGAAAGACTGTGTATGTATACACACATGTATGCACACACACAATTTGTGTGTATATACATATACTATATATACATAAGTATGTATGTATATATATATGTGAAATAATATGCACAACGTGTATTTGTGTGTGTCTATATATATATACTTGTGTGTGTGTGTATATATATACATATATATGTATATGTGTATATACATATCTGTGTATATGTGTATGTGTATATGTATATATGTTTTATATATGTATATATGCATATGCATATACATATACACATACACATATACACATACACACACATACGTATATACACATACACACATATACATATATACATGCATATACATATATACACATATTTGAATATACATGTGTATATATACACACGTGTATATATATACACACACACATTGAAACAGTAAGATAAATTATGAATAGATAATACTGTGAGGAATGCTTTTACTTAAACACAGAGAAGAAAAAGTCTCAGCATCTGGGGACTGAAAAGTAAAGTTCTTAAAAATGTGAATTTTGTTTTGTGCTGCATGTCATGAGACATGATGAGCAATGATTGTTCAAAGAGCATAATTTCAAAGATCAAATAAATTAGTACAAACAAACTTTATTAATTTAAAAATACTTTCTTTATTATCTGGGGAGTGATTATAAAAGGAAATGCCAAAAACAGATGCAGAGAAATGTTCAAAGATAAGGCCATTTGGCCTCTTTATGCTTCAGTCCAGGTTGGTGTCGTGCCTTCCCAGGGATGTGCTGGTCAATACTTAGCAGCAGCCCTCTGGGGAAGAGAAAACAAAAATAAAACAAACAAAAATCCCTCCTTTGTAGCGTTGCCAATTCCCTTGGTATAAATACAACCACGTAACTGATGTCAAGATACCAGCTGATGCAGAGATGGGGAGATCTGTGCAGTTGCCCACGATTATACAGACTTTCCAGCGCACAGATACAGTAAATGTCAATGATCTCAACAACAAAAAGTAAAATGTAAAATAATTAGGCAGTACTGAGTTTTGACTATTACCTATCTTGTTGCATGATTTATCTAATTGTATGGCTATATAATTTAATTTTCATAATTGTCTTTAACGATCAGCTCACAAAATTTAACAACTGGTTTTCATGGGCCCGAACTCGACGTTTCTTCAGGCCACACCACGGATTAGGCTTTATCCTAAATGCAGTGTGGAAAGCCATTAGGAAGCTTGAAGGAGAGGAGAGAATCTATTATATTCTCATTTTTAAAGGCTCATTCACGCAGCTGTGTGGAAAGCAGATTGGAAAGAGATGAGAGAGGAAATGCAGAGCCAATTAGAAGACTGTTGGTGTCCACTCTCCTACAGGCACTCTGATCTGAGACGTAACATGGGTTACAAAGGATATAAAGCCATTTTTCCTCTTACTCCAGTGAAAGTACACTTAGACAGTTTTACAAGAAAATTATAAGAGAAACACAAAACAAAAAAGGAAATGCAAAAAAAAAAAAAAAGCATGGAATCTAAATGAACTTCCAGAGCAGATTCTATCTCCTACCTATAAATTAACCTTTAGCCAAAAAAAAAAAAACCCACACTTTAATTTTTCCTTATTTAGTTTGCCAAATGTGTATTTACTTCCTGCTTCTGCAAATATTCCTCTCCACTAATTTCTATTTCCTTGGATATTTTAGCTGCTAAATGGCTTCCCTGACCTCAGCATATTGCCATGGGTCTTTCCAAGACATTAATATTTCTTCTCTTTCACAGGGCCAATTCTTGCACGTATAACATTTGTAGGGTGCATGACAGTTGGCATAACACTTCCACCTACTTTGTCTCATTTAAATCTCATTAACCTTTTATGGTAGGGCAGAGAGTACTTATATCTACTAGGTATACTTCCTAACATTTGTGAGGAATTTTGAAGTTTAGAATCCCAAATAGCACAACATTTTAGTCATAAGAGGCAAACAAAATACTGAATTTTTAAAAGCAAATCCACAGGTACAGAATGAGTGTTACATATAAAGTCATTAAAATATAATGGCTATTAAAATTTAATTTCTACTGAGGTCTTCAGACTGGTATGTGGAGACCTCCCGAGGAGTGTGTGGGTACTTCCATCGTTTCAGAAAGGGCTTACCAGATCCTTAACTTTCACATGCACTGTTTCCTAAATGTGATTTACCTCAGAACTTACTTCTCAAATAGATCTTTTTTCCAGCTTCCTCTTTCATAATTGTTCTTCTTTCACCTTATAAAATAAAAATGTCTTTTATCTATTTCTAATGTCATCAAGGTACACTGTCCTGTGCTTTTTGTCTAATATTTGGACTATTTGAACTATGGTTACAGGTGTTAGGAAAGTGAACAATCTAAATTACTGGGTCACACAATTTTTGCAAGTCCTGTATTTTCCAATTATTGTCTTTCAACAGAATTGAAGAAGGTCCTGAATAAGATGTTGTCTAATATATCATTGAAATATTTTATACAATATCACTAGAGCATGTAACTTGGAAAGTGTTCAGAGAATTGTGTGTCATTACTACAATAAAACTACTTCCATTTCCATCTATACTTTTATGTGGACAATAGTTTTTTAGCACTTACATCTGTAAAAACAAAAATAGGAATAGAATCAACAATGAATCTTGATTCACCTAGCAGAGAGTCATATTCATCTACAGATAGAAGCTTTGTGTATCTTACGAAATACATTTCCAATATTTTTTCCTTTACGTTAATAATAATGCATCAAAGTTTGTTAAATGGCTATGCTGTTACTATTACATAACACTGCAAATTATAATAATAATTCAACTCAAAATACTTTTTCAACAGAACTATATGGTCCCAGGAAATTCACACAAAAGATTTAGGTGCATACATTTTTATTGCAGAGAAATATAATAGGATAATCAATAATAGACTTTCCAACATAAAATCTGCGTTAGTAAGATAAAATTCTGTAGGTAAAAGGGAATGGAAATAGGAGTTTAAGAAGGCAAAATTGATGTTTCTCCTAAAAAGTGCTTGTTCATGTATTTTTTAATGGATAATGGTGGTTATCGAGTCACTACGATATATGGATTCTTTGGAGTCAATTTAAGAATGATATAACAATTTTATTTTAAATTGCCAATATTTATGCCATGCCAGAAATTATATCATTTATAAGTATTTAAACTTAGGACAAAAGATTTTAGATGTCAACTTAAAATTTGTGAGAGGGTATTTAATTTTTAAATATTCCTTAAAGGTAGACATGGGAAAAAATTGTTGAAGACTTCTGTTTTTTGCTATAAGATATTAGATTGAGCATCTTCATGTATGTTTATGATTTCTGTCCCTGCGACACCAGCAGTGTGTCTCCTCTTCACCCAGGACACGCTTCTTCTTTCATTGCTCCATGAGGGTTATTGTGTATGCAGGTCGAGCAGAAAACAACAAACCATGTGGTCACTTGGCTGCCCAGCAGTTAACGAGGCTCATGCCCCAGCAAACTGGCTCATTTCTGTACGACAGCCCCTTAGTTCACGGACCTCAATTTCATGCCTGAGTCAAATTACAAATCACCACATGTCATGGTCCTTCACGGTCACTTGCACAGGGTTGACACCATGAACATAAAACTTGTAAATACTATGAATCTACTAAAATTTCCCATTTACAGATGAAGAAATTGATGTTCCAAGAGACAAAGTGACTTGCCCAAGTTTACACTGCTGGTAGAAGGCAGATCCAGACAGGTCTCAAAACTATAAATATGAATTTACATTATATATATAATATATATGTATGTGTATACATATGCTCATATTTAGATATCAGTGTTTGCATGTGCATATCAGCTGAAGCTAATATTAGACTAATGGAAGTATTCTGCCTCAACCTCAGAGCCTATGCATATACTCAGAGAAGGGGTCCTGTGAGGTGGGCTCTTTCATTCTGTAGAAGGAGATAAAGAAATGGGGAACTGAAGGACGACACACTACTGTGTGACCCCTGTCAGCCACTAAACTTTTTTATTTACATCTTATAGATAGAAAGAGAGTATATATGCAGAAGAATGAGTAGCTTCTTTCCAGGTGGGATTTTGTGTGACATGAGGGCACAGATTAAGTTTTCTAGAAGCTCATATTTGAACCAAGGAAGAAGAGGGTCATCTTCTCTATCTCTGCACGGAACACAGCACATCTCTGGCATCAGAAAATGAATGTGAGAAGGGTGCTGGCTGCTTTGGGAGCATCAGGAAAGGCACCTGGGTCTGGATAGCGGTCATTCTAATGGAACACAGGAGGAAGGGCACTACCAGTGAAGTCATCTTCAGAGGGTTCCGTAAGTGCTAGCCTAGCGACGGTGGGCTACGAGCAGAAAAGGAGCACGCGGCAGACACACACGCTCATTTGTAGACTAGTTCAAGACAATATGTAAAACTTCAAGATGCTTTCAGGAATTTTTGAGGAGCAACTTATCCAAAAAATGTGTTTGGTTAATAACCACACAAAAATAAAAACAGAATTAGAAACTGGATTATTAGTCCTGTTGTGATCCCATTTGTGCCTATAGGCTGGTAAGGCCTAGGCATTTGAGACAATATACACATTCACATATTGTAATTTATGTATATTATATGTAAAAATGTATTTTGATAATTCATAAATTCCTCACACATTCTTCTATTTGTTGAATAGATACTGAATATTAACGGGCTGGGAAGAAATGATGAATGAGACATACAAAGTCCCTGCTTTTATGGAGCTGGTAATCTAGTGAAAGAAGTGAATGATAAAAAAAAAATGGTATGATTTCTACTGGTGATAATAGCAGGAGGCTCCTTTAGGGAAGTCATCTGAGTAGAGACCTAATCCCCATGTGAAGATATAGTGTAGTAGTTCTCAACCCTGGGTGTAAATAAGCATTACCTGGGAGGTATTCTTGAAAACTGGTGCATAGGCCCCTTTAAAAACCATTTAAATCCCCTTTAAAACCCATTTAAATCACCCATCAATGGTAGACTGGATAAAGAAAATGTGACACATATACACCACAGAGTACTGTGCAGCCATAAAAAAGGATGAGTTTGTGTCCTCTGCAGGGGCATGGATGAAGCTGGAAACCATCATTCAGCAAACTGACACAAGAACAGAAAACCAAACACTGCATGTTCTCACTCCTAAGTGGGTGTTGAACAATGAGAACACATGGACACAGGGAGGGGACAATCACACACTGGGGCCTGGGGGGTGGGGGACTAGGGGAGAATAGCAGGGGCTGGGGATTGGGGAGGGATAGCATTAGGAGAAACACCTAATGTAGATGACAGAGCGATGGACGCAGCAGACCATCACCATGGCATGGTATACCTGTGTAACAAACCTGCATGGTCTGCACATGGACCCCAGAACTTAAAGGATAATAATAATAGAAAAATTTAAATCAAAATATCTAGAAATGGGGTTTGGCCATTTGTGTTGTTAATAGTTCCCCAGGTGATTCTAATGCTCAGTCATAGTTGGCAAGTTCTTACCTAGGTAAAAGTGGGCCAGCAGAGATCATAGTATATTCATACATGTGTCCACATGCTTGGCACGCATAAGGAACAGGAAAGAAGGAAAGAAAAAAGAGTTGAGGTCAGAAAGACAAGTATGGCCAGATCATGTAGGCCTGTGAGGTCGTGGTAATAGGTTTATACTTTATTTTAAGTGTAATAAGAATTAATTAAATTATACTTACTAGATCACGTTGACAAAGGAGAGAAAGAAAAATAAATAGAAAATCCCCACTTTCCAAGTTTCTCAGTGTAAAAACACAAAGATACATTCTTTACTTTTTAATAACAAGGTCATGTTAATCATCCAATCTCTGGCAAATGAGTGCATTTTCCCTACCACTAGAATTCAAAGAGAAATGAAATATTAATCTGTGGAAGATGAGTCACCATCACCCTGAAAAGAAAAAGAAGTGGAAGTCCACTCTACCACTGAACGCTGGGAAGGAAGGAGGGAAGGAAGGGGCGGGAAGGAAAGGAGGGAACTATGGAGAATGGGAGGAAGAGAGAGAAGGAGGGAGGGAGGAAGAGAGAGAGAGAGGAGGGGGGAAGGAAAAATAGTTATTACATATAGATACACAAAATTACAAGGAGTATGTGCACACATATTTAGAAATCTGTGTTAAAATTTATTGTTGCTGAAATGCAAAGAAATGCCATCTCAGCTAAGAGCTACTTTTAAATTGTTGTTATTTGACATATTTTTAACAACCTAATTTTTCCATCTCAGTATATGTTCTTTCCCTGCTGTGGTATTCTGATTAGCCCTATCTGTTGGAAAGAGAAAAGTAAAGAACTGTTTACCCTCCAGATGAAATATTTCGACAATTAAAGCCAAGATTTATGAGAATACAGAAACTGAAATTTATGTTTTTTTAGAGCATTTAAGAAAGAATGGCTTACTAATCTATCATCAATATATAAATGCAGATATAGAGTTTGCTGTGTTTTCTTCTTTTATTGTACTGATTGCAAAGTGTTATGAAGCAAGAAGGATTTTGTTTCCCCTAGAATAAAAAGAGAACCATCACAAAGTCCAACTATTCCATTGAGCTTCATGTAGTGTATTAGAAGATTTGTTATAATTCCCACTATTATATTTACCTACTCCCCATAAGTAAGTGACTCAGAGCTTCCTATACTATGTGAAACTGCACAAGTGCTATTGAGAAGACTATTCCTTTGGTTAGGGTTTCTGATCCACTGGAGACAATATTCAGGAGCCACCAACCAGGGCATTGTGATCCTGTCCCCTAAATGATGTTCATGGCATTGTTACACTTTCTCTCAACTTCTTCAGAGGAAAACCTGACCCTTGATATGAAACACAGTCTTCACAGGGAGATGAATCTGAGTTTGAGCCTTGGCTTAGCTACATGCCAGCTAACTGACAGTGAATGGATGTGCTACTGAATTCTCGGACCCTCCTGGTTTGCTCCGCTGCTCAAAATAATTAACAAAACATGCCCTAGTGCAGTTGTTATGGCATTAGGTGAAAACACTTTTTTTTTCTAATCACCTCTTTTTCTCTAATCACACCTAGTATATAGTACATTTTCTTTTTAATTTAGCCCCTAGGTTTGGTCATTTGAAATAGATACAAATTACACAATCTATCAACTCAAATTTCTACAATGGCTTCCTATTTCAAAACTATGTTAATGAGTTTATTCTCTCTAGGTAAACTCATTAACACAGGATTGAAAGATTGCTACCATTGGGCCTTAACCTATATTGGGTAATAGAGAACCTATTTCTTTTTCTTTCTTTTTTTTTAAAAAAACAACAAAAAACAAACAAAAAAGATAAATTTATTTTCTTACAATTTTGGAAGTTAGAAGTCCAAAATCACACTGGAAGCTGAGCCCACATAATCTAAAGGTAAAGGAAAATCTTTATTGCTTTATTCTTTCTTTTCTTCTTCTTCTTTTTTTTAATGATACTTTAAGTTCTAGGGTACATGTGTAGGTCTTGGAGGATTGTTACATAGGTACACACATGCCATGGTGGTTTGCTGCCTCCATCACCCCATCACCTACATTAGGTATTTCTCCTAATGCTGTCCCTCCCCAATCCCCCCACCCCCCGACAGGCTGGTGCATGATCTTCCCCTCCCTGTGTCCAGGTGTTCTTATTGTTCAACTCCCACTTATGAGTGAGAACACCCATAGAAAGTTAAAACATTTTAAAAATTGGCATGTTAGGTATATTACAATATACAAATAAGCATATTCGTTCATACATATATAAATAAACAGCTACATGCCAATAAATAGCTACTAATAATGTCAGGCCTATTATTTTAATCTTCACAAGAAATTTTAAAGGTTGCATTAACAGTCTCATTTTAGAGATAAGAGTATTAAGACTCGGAAAAGTTAATTGGCTTGTAATCCTGATAGCAAAGGAGCAGCAGTAGAATTCAAAGTCAGTCATCTCCATCTGCAGAGCCCATGGCTTCTCACCACAACAGCACTAGGCAGTAAAAGTCACGGATAAACCAAAGGAAGCTTTGTCCTGTTGGCAAAAAGAAAGGGCAGGATGACTCAGTTTCAGGCTGAGAACAATGAGTTCAGAATGCTGGCTTCCTCCAGGAGCAGAATTTACACATATTATCAGTTCAGAGAGGCCGTGACAGATTTAATTACAGTCCACCCAATCACCACCACAGTTGGACAGAATAGGACCAGTGACCCATATTTTCTTGTCACAGATTATCTCCCTGACCAATTTGCCATCACACTTAATAACCCCACAGTTAATGAGTAGCTCCCCTTTGGGATGGAGTAGCGGTTTATCCGTCGTATAAGAGGTGGGACTCTGTGGGGAGATGGAATGGGGTGAAGAAGAAACAGGCTACAAGGGCGTGGTGGGATCCTGACCCCATAACAGCGATTGTGCCCGAGATCCCCAACTCCACAGAATGAGGAGCCTATCAAATCATTAACGACGGTCGGGAGGGCTTCCATTTCGCCTTCCCAACGGACGCTTAATCTTTCTGCCCTTGACTTCACTGGATTTGCCACGAGCATCACTGAATACTTCATTTAAGAAATAAACCAAAGACAGATTACAAATCAAGTAAGTTGCAGGAACAGACCTTGACTGCAACTTTCCAAAGTAGAACATAAGAAAACTCTTCAGGTGAAAGGAACCTTAGACTCATCTCTTTCAATCCCACACATTACATGCAAGGAATGAGACCAGGAGACAAAAGGACCCCAGTGACAGACGAGACAGGAGCAGAGCTGCGCCCTTTCCACGGCTCACCCTTCTCTCCATGTCTTTCTCCATGGAAAATTAAAGATCACATTTGTGAATGTCTGCTGAACACTTCTGACTGTGTGAATCTAATATATACATAACTCATTTGTAAGTGGTAATAGTGTATACTTAACGCTTCCCATGTTGCAGACATTTTCACACGTTAACTCACATATATATCATGTTCTATATATATTCAGGCATTAATATATATATGTACTAACTCACAAATATTCACACCACATATAGTATATACTGTTACATATGTGCATATAGGGCATAAAATTATTACATTGCAACATCACAAAGTATACCACACAAATTAACTCAATCTCCACAAGAACTTTATGAGGTATATACTGTTATTAGCCTCTTTATTTCACAGAAGGAAAGACAAATGTAAAAAAGTACTGGAAATTGCCCAAGACCACTCAGCTAGGAAGGAGCAAGACCCAGACTTAGGGCCATCTGTCCGTGTTCTCACCACTCTGTTCACTCTCTTGCCCTCTTCTCAACCTGCCACACTCTTCTATCATCCCTCATTTTCGCTCTCTCTCTAAATTTCGTGGCATGAAGAATTCATGGAAGAAATAAGCTGAATGTTGCCATTATCACTCAACAACTATTGTTTCTTTGATAGGGGTTTTGGTACTTAGTTTTCCTAGCAAAGACGTACAGGTTGAGAGAACATTGGTTTTGAAGTTGGAGAGGCTTGGATTGAAATTTTAGCCTCACTAATGAACAGCTATGTGACCTGAGAAAATTTAGTTTTCTGAATATCAGTTTCCTCTTCTGGTAAATAGAGTTCTCATAATGCTTACTGTCGACATTAAATACAATAATGCACACAAATGCATTATTCACACAGGTCTAGAGAAGCACCTCCCATCTTCGTGGCTAATGTGGCCACCTCGAGTTCTTCTCCATAAAGAGCTCTTATTATACTTTAAATCCCTTGACTCTCAATCAGATAGAAGCAAGAGTTAAACCACATTCGCCAAGAGGGAAAGGGTGGTTTCAACATGGATCTGCCATTTGCAGCGATCTAGGAGGAACAGGTGAGCTGTGAGCAGGTTTCCTCACACCAGCTGTGTATGCGTGACACCCAGTAGGGTGAATGTTTAACAATTAAGCTGTGTTTAAATGTGTGGCATGGAAGAAATGAAACTGAACATCGGTTATTATTCACTTGTACAGTTCATTAAAGGTTAATTATCAAGTAGTGAACTAATTAAGACCATGTAAAATGTGTTTTTCATTTCTTCAGAGGGTTTTGGGGCAAAAATCAAACAGAAGCGCTCTATGTATCAATATGGTCAAATTCTGGGGGAAAAGAATCCGCTACTTCCTTCAAATGGAAGAAACTAACATTTACTGCGAACCTACTGAATAACATATATTATTTCAAATCATTGTCACATGGAAATCCTGTATGATCTCTGCTATTTCTCTAATTTCTTGATGAAGAAAATAAAACTCAGGGAATTTATCAATGTATCTGTGCCATATAATTACTATGTAATAGAGCTGGGATTGCAACCTGAATCCATTAAGTTAATTTCAACTAAACCCTGAGATGGTCATTTCTGATAGCTGTGATGGCCATGGAAGTGATGATGCAATGCTAAACTTATTTTATTATTTACGAACATGCATAACAATCTAAAATTAAAGACACCCTTTTGCACGTGCCTGGCCTGCGTGTCTATCCCTCTGGACCAAAGTTTCATGAGAGTAGAGGTATTGTCTCATATGTTTATCAGTATCTCGCCAGCACCCAGCCCAGTGCCTGCCACCTAGCTACAAGTTCAGTAAATATTTGTTGGATAAAGAAGTGAACTCTGAATTGATGAAAAGAACACAGATGAGCTCCCCAGTCATATTTCACAGATGGGAACAGGGGAACAGGGAGTGTCTTGCCTGCAGTTTACCGTAGCTCAGGGACAATGAAGATCAGAAACCAAAGCTCTGCACAGAAGCCCACTGCTGAGTTTAATGAACCCAGGGCAACAGCAGGCTGAGGGACAGGTGCATTATTTAACTCCAGCTGCCGTGCTCCTGAAACAGACGTCAGTGCGTGGCGGTGACGTGAACAGCAGTTGTTTTACGTAACACATGGCAGAGGTCACAAGTGACGGCCACATCACTGCCAGTCAGGAGAGTCCACACGTGGCTGGCCCAGCTGCCGAGAAGCAGGCTGCAAGGCAAGCAAGCAGAGCCCTCCAGCGAGCACCACCTCTTCCAAGCTGCAGGAACGCCAAACTGAAGACCATCCACACAAGAAGTCACCTTCATCAGAAGCAGAACTCAGGCCAGCAATCACAGTCCCCGGTATTAACATCATGGCGAGGAAAGAGGCCTTGAAAAGGGGTAGGAAAAGCAGTCCTGAATTGCCCACACTGCCACCTCCAACCCTGGTGGAAGCTGCATGGCAAGGAGAATCTGTGTGCTTGGAGGAGAGCACGGTGACTGTGGGACTTTGCACTGAAATTCACAGCTGCCCCGTCACAGTGGAAAACAACGTGGGGGCAGAACTCGGCCGGCACCAGCAGATGGAATGCTGAGAGCAGCCCTAGCCAGGCAGGAATCGTCCGTCTCAGTGGTCAGAACCTGAGTTCCAGCAGGCCCCGTCGCTGAGGGGAAAAGTGCTCTAGAGTCCTACATTAAACGGAAAGGAGCCTAGGCCACTGCGATTCCGGGGCACGACCTGATGCTGTGCTGGGCTCCGAGTCAGTGGGCCTGGCGGGCACGCGACCCAGCGACACGCCATCAGGGGCACTTCGGGAGGACTTGACTTGCATCCCCCCCCCCACACCCAAGCAGAGCAGCTCGCAGCCCCAGGAGACGCAAGGGGGGCCGAAAGAGGACTTTGTCTTGCAGCTTGGATGCCAGCCCAGCCACAGTAGCCCATGACACCAGGCTGAGTCCTGAGGCCTCCATTCCAGGCCCTAGCTTATGAATGACATTTCTAGACATACTGTGAGCCCGAATGGAACCCACTGCCTTGAAGGGAAGGATTTATGACCTGCTGACTAGAGTCCTCGGGCCTTGAATAACAGCAGTGGTGGCCAGGCAGTACCTAGCACGGGCCTTAAGTGAGACCCAGGGCCACGCGGGCTTTAAGTGTGACCCAGCACATTCCTGGCTGTGGTGGCCATGGAGAGAGACTTCTTCTGCTGAGGAAAGGAGAGGGAAGAGTAAAGGAGACTTCAACAAAGGTCACCAACTGGGCACCAACTTGGCCACAGTAGGGTGGGGCACCAAGCAGGCTTCTGGGGTTCCCAGTTCCAGATCTTGGCTCCTGAATGGCACTTCTGGACCCACTGTGGGCTGGAGGGTGCTCACTGCCATGAGAAGAGAGACCCAGGCCTGGCTGGGTTCACTATCGGCTGCCTAAAGAGACTTTGGGCCTTGAGTGACTATCGGCCGTAGCCAGGCAGGGGTCACTGTGTGCCTTGGGTCAGAACTAGTGCTGTGCTGACTCTGGACCCAACCCAGTGCGGCCCCCATGGTGGTGGCCACAGAGGTGCTTCTGTCACCCCTCCAACAGCTCCAGGCAACTCGGCACAAAGAGACACTTCATTTGTTCAGGGAAAAGAAAGGGAAGAGAAGAAGAGCCTCTGCCTGGTAATCCAGGGAATTCCGCATGTTACCAAGACAGTCAAGGCAGGACTCTGCAGGTCTGCAGGAGCCTCCGTGTTACTGGGCTGAGGTGCCCCGTAAGACAGACAGAGCTGCAGCGACCCAAGCTTTAGGTCACGACACTCCATTCCTCCTGAATACCTGGAAAGCCGTCTCAGGAAGGACAGATACAAACCACCCCAGACTGCAGACTACAACATCTAACTCTTCAACGCCTGGACACTGCCAAACGTCCACAGCATCAGGACCGTCCAGGAAAACGTGACCTCACCAAATGAACTAAATAAGCCACAAGTGGCCAATCCCAGAATAACAGACATATGTGACCTTTCAGAAGAAAATTCAACATAGCTGTTTTAAGGAAGCTTAGCAGAGTTCAAGATAACACCGAGAAGGAATTAAAAATCCCATCAGTTGAATTTAACAAAGAGATGGAACTAATTTTTAAAAATCGAACAGAAATTCTGGAGTTGAAAAATTTAACTGAGATACTGAAGGATGCATCAGTCTTCCAGCAGCTGAACTAGTGAAGCAGAAGAAATAATTAGTGAACTTGAAAACAGGCTATTTGAAAACACAGCCGGAGGAAACAAAAGAAAAAATAATAATAAACAATGACGCATGCCAACAGGATCTAGAAAATACCCTCAACAGGAAAAATCTAAGAGTCATTAGCCTTAAAGAGAAGGCAGTGAAAGACCTAGGGTAGAAAGTATATTCAAAAGGATAATGACAGACAAAATCCACAACCCAGAGAAAGATATCGATATTCAACTACAGGGAGGTTATAGAACATGAAACAGATTTAACCCAACGAAGACCACCTCAGAGCATTTAACAATCAACCTCCCAAAGGTCAGGAATAAAGAAAGGATCCTAAAAGCAGAAAGAGAGAAAAAATGTGAATAACATACAAAGAAGTTCCAGTATGTCTGGGAGCAGACATCTCAGTGGAAACCTTTCAGGCCAGGACAGAGTGGCATGACATATTTAAAGTGATGAAGGACGCCAGGCGCGGTGGCTCACGCCTGTAACCCCAGCAC
>CAUYQU010037882.1:0-18958 GCA_963574635.1 Cheracebus regulus | reverse complement strand
AAAGCATTGACAACAAAAGCCAAAATAGACAAATGGGACCTCTACCTGAGGTGGGCACACAGCTTCTCTGCTCTAGGGTCCCCAAACCCAAATAAGCCACCTGTGACCATCACATCCTCCTCAGGCCCCAGCACGGCCTCTCGTCTCCCTCCTCCAGCTGCGAAATCTCATCACAAAGGAGCAAGGCCCAGGCACAGGCTCATTTCAGGTTCTTTCATGTCTCACCCGTGGCCCTCAGCTTTAAAGCCAAGAACCAGCCTCTGCCATTCCGCTTTGGGCAGCGACAGAACTGGCCTTCCTGCGGGAGGCTCACAGGTGGTGAGAATTCCGGGGAGAGCAGGTGGGAATTCCGGGGAGAGCAGGTCAGTGATGGGGACCTGGTGCCCTCGGTTCAGGCAACTCTTCCCAAGACAGGGGCACAGAGTGAGACTTTGATGGAAGCCATAGGCCCTGAGCCTCCCATCGGAGCGGAGCAGGGCAGACGTCTTGGTATGTCCCCCACCCCGCCCTGCCCACTCCGCCTGGCCCTGCCCTGCCCACTCCACGAGGCCCTCCCCACTCCACCCAGCGGGTGCTGGGGCTGCTGCTAAGGCACACACCCAGCTGCTCATCTCCGAGTGAAGGGTCACGGCACGTGCGGGCAGCAGCCATGCTGAGCCTCAGCAAGTATATCCGGCCACCCTAATGGAAACCACTGGTGCAAATTGCCTATTGATTTCTCCATTACAAATGTGTTTTATTTTCCTTTCCTATGGGCTTTTATTGGCCATAATCGTCTTTCTGGAAGGCCTCCTTGCTCAGAGCAGTGACATGATTTTTTAACACATGGCATGCAGCGTTACTCCTTGTCCCCTGGGGACACAAGCCAATAAATATGGGAGAAAGACCTGGACAGTGCCACCACCAGATGATCAACAGTCTAGCTACACGAGTGGCCCCACCCCAGCCGACGCCTGGAGGGCCTGGTGAACAGCCTCCCACGTTGGCATGGTCAGCTCTGGGGGGGACCCCGATACAATGTGGGTACAGGTGGTGCTGGGAGCTCGAGGGCATCTGGAGTGCAGAGATGGAGGAAGCAGGGCCAGACCTGGAGGAGCCTGAGGGCCCTGGTGGAACCTTTCAGAGGCGGGTGCTGGGTTATTCTGGATCAGGCATCCCATCAGGCTTGTAGTCAGCTTGGGCTGTGGAAGGTCCTGCAGGGTGACAGCTGCGGGTGTGAGACCCCTGTGTGGTGCACACAGCCCCGAGATGGGCCCTGGGCAATGGTGGCGAAGAAGGGGGTGCCCACCCCACTACGTCCCCCAGGCGCACAGAGGGCACAGATGATCCACACTGGCACTGCGCTGGGTACTGGGGAGGCAGAGGTACAAGGCACAGCCCCTACCTCAGGGGTGGCAGAGCCAGGGTGGGGGTCGCACACAAACAGCAGTGAGAGGTGACGGCGTGCATCGCGGAACCACAGGCATCTCAGTCCGGACTCAGGGAGCCTTGCAGGGACCACACCTTCCTTCAGATAGACAAGGAGACCACCTGGGGCGGATGAGGGCTCACTTAAGGTCACCCCGGGGCAGTGGCGGACAGTGGGGTTCCAGGACCAGAACTGTGATCCCCGCCACTCCGTGCAGACCCTCCTGGAGGTAGGCATGGCTTCCATGCCTACCTTTAGGCTTTTTTTTTTTTTTTTTTTTTTTTAGACAAGGTCTTAAAGTTTTGCCCAGGCTGAAGTGCAGTGGTACAGTCACAGCTCACTGCAGCCTCCACCTCCCAGGCTCAAGCAGTCTTCCCACGTCAGCCTGCTGAGTAGCTGGGGCTGCCTGTGTGCGCCACCACGCCCAGTTCATTTCTTTTTTTGTAGAGACGGCATCTCGCTGTGCTGCCCAGGCTGCTCTCGAACTCCTGGGCTCAAGCAATCCTCCCGCCTCAGCCTCCCAAAGTGCTGGGATGACACCACACCTGGTCTTCCTGGTGTGATTTTTAAATGTCTTCTTTTTGTTCAGAAATATCTTATTCAGTAGCAGTGCTGAGAATCCTGGGTGTGACGCACCAGGTATGAGATGGTTCCTGCTCAGAAAGATCAGACGCTGAGGGGCTGTGGTGGCCCCAGAGATGGGGTGGGGTTTGATCTGTCCAGCCCCAGGCACTTCACAGCCAGCCCCCAGCATGGAGCCTGGGGTTCAGAGCAACAGCACCTTGTGGGTGAAACACCCCAGATTCCTTCCTGTCTCGCCCATGGCCCTCAGCTTATGAAGCTCCAAAGCCACAAACTGGCCTTTTACACTCCCCTTGGGCAGTGCCCAGCCTGCCTGCCTGCAGGAGGCCCACGAGTGGCAGGAACGTGGGGAGATCACATCACTGTGGGGGGCCCGGTGCCCTCACGCTTCCTGGGGAAAGCTGACTGGTTCCTCTAGCAGATAAGTTCCTCTCTATGTGGAAATGTGTTATACTGTTTACCATGAAGGTTTCCAGGCATTCCTAGAAGTAGGAGGAGCCGGCGTGACTGTGTGGAAGCGTCGTGTCATGTAAATCTCATAGTGATGGGCACGCTGCCACCAGGAGTACGTTTTTTAATTACCAGACTTCATGCTTCTCCACTCCTAAATCTGTCAGAATGCATCTCCCTCAAAAGCATATTTTGGGCAAGGCGCGGTGGCTCATGCCTGTAATCCCAGCACTTTGGGAGGACGAGGCAGGCGGATCACCTGTGGTCAGGAGTTCAAGACCAGCCTGGCCAACATGGTGAAACCCCATCTCTACTAAAAATATAAAAATTAGCCAGGCATGATGGTGGGTGCCTGTAATCCCAGCTACTGGGGAGGCTGAGGCAGGAGAATCACTTGAACCCGGGAGGCGGAGGCTGCAGTGAGCCAAGATCACACCACTGCATTCAAGCCTGGACAATGGAGGGAGACTGTCAAAAAAAATAAATAATAAAGAAAATCAAAGCTATGTGATAAGAAATAGATAGAAAACTCAGACTCCCAGCTACAACCTTGACCCCATTCCTTCCCTCTGAAAATAATGACCATTTTTATTAGTTTTTGGTCTATTCCTTGCAGTGTTTCTTTCTGCAAATATGATCAAATACATACACAAAGTCAAATTTTTCTCTCTCTTTTGCACAAAAGGTGCACACTATGTGGGTTGCTTTTCTGCCCACCAGTAGATCCTGGAAACCACTCCTCTTCAGCCCCAGAGCTTGTCCTCATTCCGCCTTACAGCTGCAAACGTCTCCCCATGCAGATGTGCTGCCGGCCGGGCAGCCAGCCATTGCTGACGGCTGTTCGGGTGGTACAAGCATGTTGTCTCCACAAATACTACAGTGAATACTCATATGCCTACGCTACTCTGCTTGTGTCTAAGCAGGATTTCTAATGCAATTGCAATTCATTGTGGTGTGGCTTTTTTCCAGTGAGACTTGCAGGCTTTGCCATTGACTGTCTCAGGGCTCCAAGCTGTTCCCGTGTAACTTCCCTCCCTCCCCAAAATGTGTAAGAAGGCTTGAGCGAAGCTCTTCTGATAACGCAGCACCGCTGCAGATCTGTAGCTTATAGACTCGCTCTAGCGGGTATCAGCCAGGGTCCTGGTGCACCAGCAGGGCAGGGCACGAGAGAATTGTGGGAACGCAGGGGCCATGTGTGGCGGCGACGGGAGCCGCAGACCTGGCGTGCTGGTGTCTGGGGCTTTGTTAACAAATCGTCACAAACCAGGTAGGTTACAACACAGAACTGTCTTCCGTCCCAGCTTTGGGAGTCAGAGACGTCAAACAAAGGTGCCAGCAGGAATGGGCTCCTTGGGAGGTTCTAGAGGAGAACCCGCCCCCTGCCTCTCTCCTGTTCCTTGGCCTGTTGCTGCCTCACTCCAGTCACCACATGGCTCCGTCGCCACATGGCTCCTCCCTGCACCCATGTGTCTCAAATATCCCTCTCCCTTTCTCCCTGTTTTGAAATTTTAGAGAGCCTCTCTCTGTCACCCAGGCTGGAGTGCAATGGTGCAATCACACTGCACTTGCAGTCTCAAGCTCCTGCACCCAGCCCTGCCTGTCTTACAAGGGCCTCTGTCACCCAGCCCTGCCTGTCTTATGAGGGCCTCTGTCACCCAGCCCTGCTGTCTTATGAGGGCCTCTGTCACCCAGCCCTGACTGTCTTATGAGGGCCTCTGTCACTCAGCCCTGACTGTCTTATGAGGGCCTCTGTCACCCAGCCCTGCCTGTCTTATGAGGGCCTCTGTCACCCAGCCCTGCCTATCTCTTATGAGGGCCTCTGTCTTCAACTTACATATGCAAAAGACCCTCTTTCTAAATAAGCCCCCATTCACAGGTCCTAGGTGGACATGTCTTTTGGGGGCCACCATTTGACCCCCTGCACCTGGTGAGGCCCCACCTGGCCAACAACGTCAGGAGCCTCCCCCATGCTAGGCTCAAAGGAGGAAGGTAGGGATGGGGTTCCCAGGCCAGGAAGAGGGGCTGCCCAGCAGGGGCAGCAGCCACCCAGGAGGAGCCCAGCTTCTGCCTCAGCACAGCATGGGATGGGCTGGGAGGCCTAGACCCCTTCTCTCTCTCCTCCCAGCAGGAAGATAAGGGAGATGGGAGATGGGACCATTTGGGGCCTCCCAGCTAAAACAGCACAGAGAAGAGCTGGACATGTATCGGGGAGGGGTAGAAACCAACCTTCCCGAGTGTGCCCCTGTGCCCACTCCCACGGGGGCTGTGCCAGCTCACTCCCAGCTCTGATCTGTCATTCCAGGCGGTGGACTACGAGCTCAACAGAGCCTTCATGCTGACAGTGATGGTGTCTAACCAGGCTCCTCTGGCCAGCGGGATCCAGATGTCCTTCCAGTCCACGGCAGGGGTGACCATCTCCGTCATGGACATCAACGAGGCTCCCTACTTCCCCTCAAACCACAAGCTGATCCGCCTGGAGGAGGGTGTGCCCCCCGGCACTGTGCTGACCACGTTTTCAGCCGTGGACCCTGACCGCTTCATGCAGCAGGCTGTGAGGTGGGCACATAGGACGTGCTCCCCGGGGTCCATACAGAAGGGTCCAGAAACACTCCATGAAACCCACAGCCAGCCCAGGAGTCCCCCAGATGGGTAGTGGGGGACATCCTCGACCTGAGGCATCCTTCCAGGAGGGAGCAGCAACCCCTTAGTCCCAGACAGCCAGATGCAGCCCTTGACCAACCGTGAGCGTTGTGACGATTCCCAGAATGGGGAGGTGGCCGGCGCTTACACATTCGGCACCGTCCCTATGCAGGCCCCCAATCCTGGCTGCACTCTCACTAGCCACTGGCCATGAGACTCAGCTAATCACCTGCTCTCTCTGTTCCTCAGTGTCCTTGTCTGTGCGTTGGGGATGATGAGGGCGTCTGCTCACAGGGTCCTTGTGAGTTGAGACCACCCACCACTGTATGAGCTCAGTGTCCGCAGCCACTGTGTGGCCTGTCCTATGGTGAGGGGCACAGTCCAAGGTGGAGGGGAAGCCCCAGAGGAGGACAAGGCCTGGGGGCTCCAAGGAATCAGACACTCTGGCCCAGGCCCAGGCCCTGGAGGTGTGGCCAGTGCGGCCACCCCATCTGAGCAAGGAGGCCTGGGATTCGGGGCAGCCCCGCCCGCCCCCACCTCACCTCCCCTGCACCTGCGGTCTCCACAGATATTCCAAGCTGTCAGACCCGGCGAACTGGCTGCATGTCAACACCACCAATGGCCAGATCACCACGGCAGCCGTGCTGGACCGGGAGTCCCTCTACACCAAAAACAACGTCTACGAGGCCACCTTCCTGGCAGCTGACAATGGTGCGGCCCACCCCTGGGGGCAGATGTCGACATGGCCTTCCCATATCCTGGTTCAGTGGGCAAGGGAGGGCGCTGGCCAAGGAGACCCCGAGAGGCCAGGAGGCATCCAGAGGGCCACCCGGAGAGGCTGAATGGGCATCTGCACAGACATCAGTGATCAGGGATGGGCCATCTCAGGGCCCCCAGACTATGCTTCCCCTCCACCCATTCCCATGTCAGTCATTCATTCCACCCACTCCCACTCATTCATTCCACACCCCCACTCATTCATTCCACCCTCTCCCACTTCATTCATTCACCCTCTCCCACTTCATTCATTCACCCTCTCCCACTTCATTCCACCCTCTCCCTCTCATTCACTCCACTCCCTCCCACTTCATTCATTCCGCCCCTTCCCACTGCATTCATTCCACCCCTCCCACTCATTCATTCCACCCCTCCCACTTCATTCATTCCACCCCCCTCCCAATTCATTCATTCCACCCTCTCCCACTCATTCATTCCACCCTCTCCCACTCATTCATTTCACCCTCTCCCACTCATTCATTTCACCCTCTCCCACTCATTCATTCCACCCTCTCCCACTCATTCATTCCACCCTCTCCCACTTCATTCATTCCACCCTCTCCCACTTCATTCATTCTACCCCCTCCCACTTCATTCATTTCACCCCCTCCCACTCATTCATTTCACCCTCTCCCACTTCATTCATTCCACCCTCTCCCACTCATTCATTCACCCTCTCCCACTTCATTCATTCCACCCCCCCACTCATTCATTCCACCCCCTCCCATTTCATTCATTCCACCCCCTCCCATTTCATTCATTCCACCCCCTCCGACTTCATTCCACCCCCTCCCATTCATTTTGCTCCCTCCCACTTCATTCTCCACCCTCTCCCACTCCATTCATTCATTCCGCCCCCTCCACTTCATTCTACCTCCTTTCACTCATTCATTCCGCCCCCTCCCACTTCATTCCACCTCCTTTCACTCATTCATTCTGCCCCTTCCCACTTCATTCATTCCACCCCCTCCCACTTCATTCATTCTGCCCCACCTTCCTTCCGCTACCTGTCCAGCATTCATTCATTCTGCTGCCTCCCACTCATTCATTCTGCCCTCTCCCACTTCATTCATTCATCCTGTCCCCTCCCCAGCATTCACTTGCCTGCAGGTGCGCCAGGTCCATCCCCACAGTGTCACTCATCCGTGGCACCAGGCATCCCAGCCCTGTCCTTGCTCAGTTTGGCTGCCTATGAACTGAGCCACCGGAACCAGGTCCCCAGTTTTCAGATGCCTTTAGCCAGCAGCTCTTGCCACAGACCCCATCCTGCAAGGAAGGCCCAGCACCACGGGTCAGCAGCCCCCGGTCACATCTCTGACCACCCACAGCCAGACCCCTGTGGCCCTCAGTCACAGTAGGGAGGCAAGAGACCCTCCAGGACGCTGGGAGCCCAGAGAGGGAGACGGCAAGGTCCCGGGGCAGGCAGCACAGCAGAAGACCTCAGGAGTCTGGGCAGGAGGGCGAGGACGGGCTGGGTAGAGGTGGCAGGAAGAAGGTTTGAGAGCACGCAGGGCTCTCCAAGGGGTGTGGGCCGGCTTCTCAAGGAGTTGCCGCCCCTTTCTGGACCTGCAGTGCCCCCTCGTATTGGCTGAGCCCCCCATGGGTCGTATGCTCTTAGAGACATGGAGGCAGAGTGGGTGGGTGGGAGCAGGGATTCTGGGACTGGAGATCAGTCTAGCGCCACCACTTAGCAGTGGGAAAAGACCTGACCACTCTGTGCCTCAGTTTCCTCCTCTGCCAAGTTCGGGGAGTCTTAGTACCCCTGAGAATCAAATGACTCCAAGTTACCAGAGTGCTGAGGACAGGGCCTGGCTCAGGGCAGTGTGTGCCCCTGTTTGCTGTGGCCATGATTACTGCCCGGCCTGTTGTTCACTGAGTACTGGCCAAGTACCTCCAGCTGCTCATCAGTGCACAGAACACCTCGACACCCTGCCCTGGCATGGCTGACAGCTGAGTGTGTTGACTGGAACCTGGGTCAATGAATACTGATGGGATGAAGAAGACTGCAACACAATTGAGGCTTGTATTCTCTCACGCCAAAGAAGGCTGGAGGCAGGCAGCCTGGGGGCAGATCCAAGACCCAGAGCACCCCAACTGTACCACAGCATGGTCCAGAGTGGCTGCTGGAGCTCCAGCCATCACAGCCATGTTCTGGCAAACAGAAAGCCTCGTGGGGAGGGCACGAGCACATGCCTGCTCTACTAAGGCCTTTCAGGAAGCCCCATGCAAGACCTCACAGCTCACCAAGCACAGAACTACTGATGCAGCCACCGCAGCTATGAGGGCTGCTGGAAACTGAGGTCTTCTAGGTGGACAACGGCGATCCCAGACAAAATGCAGGACCCCAGTTATTTCATTAAAAGAAAGCAGGAGGTGGGCACTGGGATAGAAAGCAGGAGATGGGCACCGGGGTAGAAAGCAGGAGGTGGGCACCGGGGTAGAAAGCAGGAGATGGGCACCGGGATAGAAAGCAGGAGATGGGCACCAGGGTAGAAAGCAGGAGATGGGTACCGGGGTAGAAAGCAGGAGGTGGGCACCGGGGTAGAAAGCAGGAGGTGGGCACCGGGGTAGAAAGCAGGAGGTGGGCATCGGGGTAGAAAGCAGGAGATGGGCACCAGGATAGAAAGCAGGAGGTGGGCACCGGGGTAGAAAGCAGGAGGTGGACACCAGGGTAGAAAGCAGGAGGTGGGCACCGGGGTAGAAAGCAGGAGGTGGGCACTGGGGTAGAAAGCAGGAGATGGGCATCAGGGTAGAAAGCAGGAGAGGGGCACCAGGGTAGAAAGCAGGAGGTGGGCACTGGGATAGAAAGAAGGAGACGGGCACTGGGGTAGAAGGCAGGAGATAGGCACTGGGGTAGAAAGCAGGAGATGGGTATTGGGGACATTGGGCATGACTCCACGGCAGCTGCCCCAGGGAGGCCGGAGAGGAACCAGCCCCACAAATGATTCAGGAAGCAAGAAGAGCTGGGAGAAAATGAAACAGGCAGCCCGGGGCAGGGACCGGGGGCTCCGCTCTGAGGAGCTGACCTTCGGATCAAGAGCTGTGGGACCAGAGGAGCAACAGGGGACGGTGGGCAGAGAGGAGGGTTGCAAGTTAGGAAGCCGTGTGTGCAAAGGCCCTGAGGCAGGGTCACACCTGGTGGGCTCTTGGAACGGCCGAGCATGAGGCCTCATAAGCAAGAGTAGCCATTGCACAAATGCTCGTCCTGTAGCAGGCGAAAGCCCGGACATGGCCACCACCCTGCCAGCCTCCCCCAGCCATCGCCGCACCCCTGGGGTCCACAGAGCCCGGGCCGTGGAGCTGCGCAGCTGCCTGTGAGCCCAGGGCCCTGGTCGGGGGAAGCAACTCTCCTCGTCGGCCCTCCTGCCGCAGCCAAAGCCCTGAGGTTATATCAGAAAGTGATTGTGAAGCCGTAGCTGGAACATCGGAGCTTCGTCGCACGTGGCAGGCGCCGTGTGAGTAAGCCGGGCATGCAGGCCGGAGCGGGAGCCCTCTGTGCTTCTCCGGTCATGTGCAATGTCATCAGCCACTCCTCAAAGCAGTTTTCGAAGGCAGTGTCGCACTATGTCACCTGAAATGTGTTTTGATGCTGCGTCCAGAAGATTAAAGAGACATCCTGTGGTATATATTTTTACATGCTTCGCCTGCCTCAGTCAAAACACGTGGTTGTTAAGTCAGGTCAGGAGCCGCCATCAGGGGCAAAGCCACAGTCAGAAGGTGCCACCACTGCCCCCAGCCTAGCAAGCAGACAGGGTGTCTCTCTGTCCCCAGATTCCGGCCCCTGGCCAGCATCCACCAGCACTGCTGGCCTGGGCCGAGGCAGAGGCTGAGCACCTGAGGGCCCCAGGGACAGGGTTGCCCCTAAGGAGCTCTGGGGCTCAGCGGGGCACCTCCCTCCACGCTGAGGCCAGAGGTGATGGGGTCCTCCAAGGAGGCCTCCTGCCAGGCCGGGAGGGAGCTGCCATCAAAGCCCATCTGGACCAGCCCCTCCTGCCTTTCTCAAAGACACTTCCAAAAGTGGCCGTTCTTCGTTAGGTTCAGGCATCTGGGCTCAGGACTTCCAGACTCTTGGGGCTCTGCTGGATGGGGCCAGCAAAACACAGGAAGGCAAGGAAAGGTTTTGCCCCAAGTAGTCCGAGATGAGGGCAAGATGTGGTGGGCGGGTCCCAGCCCTGGGGACTGGTGCAGAGCCCAGCACCCTCAGAATCCCTCCCTGGCTCCTCAAGGGGAGTGGGTCCCCCGTGCGTGGCCGTGACCTCAGTGGCTCTGAGTTTAGCCGTGCATCGGTGGAGGCCGTGTTGCAAGGCTCCAGGTGAATGCCACACCCCACTGTGTGCGTGTGTGCAGCTGCGGCCGTGGGAGTAGCCATGTGCTCTTCGGTGGCTGCCCAGGGCGTGTGGCAGGGTGTCAGTCAGGAGCCATGGCTGTGCTATGGGTCAGTCCCTGTGCAGCTGTGGGGCGGGTGGCTGGCCCTGTGTACGGCTGAGGGGCTGTGCATATGTCCCCGTGTATGTACGTGTGGTTGTTGTGTGCGTGTCCTGTGCGGAGCAGTGGGTTGGTCACAGAGTACCAGGACTGCCGAGTGCTGACTTGAGTCCCTTCCTCAGGGATACCCCCGGCCAGCGGCACTGGGACCCTCCAGATCTATCTCATCGACATCAATGACAACGCGCCTGAGCTGCTGCCCAAGGAGGCGCAGATCTGTGAGAAGCCCAACCTGAACGCCATCAACATCACGGCGGCTGACGCCGACGTCGACCCCAACATCGGCCCCTACGTCTTCGAGCTGCCCTTCGTCCCGGCAGCCGTGCGGAAGAACTGGACCATCACCCGCCTAAATGGTGAGCCTGGCCTGGGCCACGGGGAGGGTCAGACTAGTCTGGGGTGCAGGCCCCTGGGGGACCCAGCTGGCCTTGAAAGAGTGAGAATGAGAGGTGGGCGACAGCCCTCCAAGAGGACTGTCCCACCAAGGCTGGGAACACCAGCCTTGCTCTGGCTGCTCAGCCTTCTTCACCTGGCCCTGAGGAGGCCCCCAAGTCAAAACCAAGTTCTTGCTGCTTTACGGAGCCCAGCCCTGAACATCCTTGCAGCCCCGCCCGTGTGCACCCATGACAACTTCCTGTGCCGGTGATCAACTGACTGCACCATGACCGATATGTTTCCTTAGAATACTTGCTTGGATGTCGACTTTTGGTATAAAAGGATATCAAAATTCTGAAGTTTTGGCAGCACACTGAAAAGGTGCTCTAGACATGTCCCCTTCCATCAGGAGAGGACCTGTTTCCACAAACCCCCAACACTGAATATAATTGTTTTAAAATCGTATTTTATTCTGCCAATTTTACGGCCAAAGGCATTGTTTCCATTTGGATATCTTGACTACCAGTGGAAATTTTTTTAATCTATTTATTGGCCATTTTTGTTTCTTCTGTGAATTGTCTGGTCAATGACTTTGCTTAAGTTTTCTTTGGAGAGTTTCTTCTTATTCATTTGGTAAAACTCTTTATATATTCAGGAAATTATTTATTCATCCTACATGTTGCAATTGCTTTTTGGTCCAATGTCTTTTTTTTGTTTGAGATAGAGTCTTGCTCTATTGCCCAGGCTGGAGTGCAGTGGCACAATCTCGGCTCTCCAACCTCCACCTCCCAAGTTCAAGCAATTCTCCCACCTCAGCCTCCCAAGTAGCTGGGATCACAGGCTCGAACCACACGCCTAGCTAATTTTTGTATTTTTTAGTAGAGACAGGGTTTCACGATGTTGACCAGTCTGGTCGTGAACTCCTGACCTCAAGCGATCTGCCCACCTCAGCCTCCCAAAGTACTGGGATTACAGGCGTGAGCCACCACGCCCGGCTTCCAATGTCTTTTGACTTAATGGTGTAGCACAGCGTGTGTGTGTGTGTGTGTGGTAACCAGGCAGGCATGTCCGGTTTCCAAGCCATCGGACTTAGTCTTTTCCTTTGGCCTCTTGCTTGGAAGGGAGGGCCGGGCTCAGGCTGAACGTTTACTGTTGCTTTGCGCCAGGTGACTATGCCCAACTCAGCTTGCGCATCCTGTACCTGGAGGCTGGGATGTATGACGTCCCCATCATCGTCACAGACTCTGGAAACCCTCCCCTGTCCAACACGTCTATCATCAAAGTCAAGGTGTGCCCATGTGACGACAACGGGGACTGCACCACCGTTGGCGCGGTGGCAGCGGCTGGTCTGGGCACTGGTGCCATCGTGGCCATCCTCATCTGCATCCTCATCCTGCTGAGTGAGTGTGGCTGAGCACCAAGGTGGGCAGGGCACTAAGGGTATGAACGCCCTGTCCCAGGGATGGTGGGCAAAGGGGGGCCCGGGTTTGCCCCTCAGACTGCATTGCTCAGCTTCATCTGCCAGGAGCCTTTCAGAAATGCAGCTGAACTGGCCCATATGACAATAGGAAATTGGAGCCTCCCGTTACTCTCAAATCTGGAGGTCCAGGCATCTCCCATGGCCTGGCCCCTTTCCACGGCTCCACTCTGCCTCCCAGAGCATGTCCTGAAGCTGCTCCCCTCCAGGGCCTGCAATGCCTGCAGGCGGCTCCCAGGTGGACTTAGCAGGGGGAAGGTCAGCCTGCCTATTAGCATCCCCATCCAAAGTCCCGGGACACTCTCTGATTGGACTGGCTTGGGTCACATGCACACCTTGGAGCCAATCGCCAGCCAAGGAATGGGGTGTTCTCATTGGCTCTGCCCGGATCACATGCTCCAGTAGTTTCCGGAGTTTCCCAGAACCATTTGGGTTCCCCAATAGGAGTGAAGGTTGTGGGGGGGCACCAGGGGAGGTGCTTGAAAATGATCCCAGAGGTCCTTCTTCCCATCATCCCTCATGGACAGTTGCCCTGGTCTGTGATAGCCCAGGGACCCCAGTGGGAGGCAGGGTGGGGAAGGGTTCACCACCACCTCCCCAGTTCACACCCAAACCAGAGGGTCCCTCACCACATCCACAACAGGCTGGAACAAGCAGCAGGCCCTCCTGCAGACCTGGCCTGTGGCTGACTTAAGACCCCAGGGACCAACGTCAGCCCCATCCAAAGGACATCTGAGTTATGAGGCGTCTGCTTTTTTTACCCATTTCCAGACCTGTCCCCCCTCAAAAAGCTGTTTTTTATTTCTGAGGCTTGTTTTGAAAGCCATTCAGTGTAATGGGGTCCTTTGTATGAGCTGGAGTAGAAAGAGCCCCACAGAGGTTGGGAGGTATCTCCATTACAAAGATGGGGCATTCTTACCCATGTCTCCTGCTCTGAAGACACAGGGGCCAGACCCCAGCCAGAGCACCCCCTGTGGGCCAGGCTGCGAGACCTGACTCAGCTAGGTGCCTGTCGTGGGCAGGAGACCTGGGCCACTCTCAAGGACAGCCGCAATGAGGCCGGGATGGAGTCAGGGTCAACAGCAGATCCACCTGCTGCCAGGCTTCTGCCCAGTCATGGGCACCTCAGCCCTGGTCAGGTACATGGGGGGCATCTGGGTGGCCTCCCCTCCTCTGCACTCCTCCCCTCAAGCCTCGCTCATCTTGTCTTCCTGGACAAGCCTGGGGTGCCGGCTGTGAGTATGGAGTTGGCCCCTCTGAAGGGTCTTGGCATTGTGGCTTCTGTCAAGCCAAGACCAGGCCCAGGCTCCAGGTTCCCGGTTCTCACCGAGCTGCAACTGCAGTGGGTGGTTCCTCCCTCTGCCTGCACTTCCCTCTCTAAGATCTGGGCCAGGCCAGGAAGCGTCACCCGGCTGTCACCTCACCCTCCGCAGGCAGCGGGGATGCTGCCAATACCCACAGAGCTCTTCCCAAGCCTAGACTCAGCTTCGGAAGCCTTCTCACAGCACTCAGGCAGCCACAGCCAGTTAATCAGGTTGCCAAGGGACAGCCTTCTGACTGGGGGTGGCCGTCCCCTCCCACCTCTGGGTTGACCCTCTGCGGTACACAGGAGCACACCTGTGACTTCTGGGCCTTGGTTGTTACATGTGACATGAGAGGTGCCAAGAGGCTTTGGGAGGATGCAGCAGGGTGCTTTCTGCGGGCATTCACTGGAGGCATGGGCCACACTGCCTGTCCCTGGAGCCCGTGCCAGGTGCATTGCCCACCCTGCGAAACCGAGAAGCAAATGCACAGAGAACGGACAGAGAGAGAGGCTGGCAGATGGGTGCGCCAGGCTTTCCCTGCAGCAGAGGCAGTCAGGGGTCCAGAGTGAACAAGATTGTTTAGGGGAGCCAGGCCAGGACACGGACCTCGGAGGGTAGTGGGGAGGCCGGTTCAGCTTCGGGGAGAGGGTCCCTCCATCCACCCCACAAAGAGGCTTTACGTCTCTTCAGCTTCCACCCGCACCTGAACTTCCGAGCCTGTACCCCAGTTCCTTTGGGTGATGGAAAGAGCCCCTCTGAGTGACTCCCTTGGTACTGGGTGTGGCTGCCCTTCTGTCCAGCAAAGCCCTGGACTGACCCCGCCCCACGGGCCCTCAGGAAACAGGATCCCTGGATCCCCGCTCTGGGCCCCGCTCCTTCCCTGACGCCTCCCAGGGCAGAGCCTCTTTCAGTATGGGAGAATCCGCCTCCCTCACTCAGGCATTCCTGCCAAGCACTGTGTGCCTGACACCTCCCTTCCACCTCCTCTGTCAAAACCGTCTCCCCTCCTGCTGCTCAGAAGAGAGACACAGAAAGACTTGTGGGTAGGTCCCTCAGCTCCCCATGTCCTCCTGCCCCCAGGCGGTGAGGGGCACCCTGAGCTGGCAGCCTCCTCAAAAGGGGAGTGCAGGAGTAGGACAAGTATGTAAATCAGTGTCTCAAAATCTAGCCCAGTGCCCAGGCAGTGAGCTGGGGAGGGGCGCTGGCTCTGAATGGAAACTCAGAGGCACACACAGGCATGCACGCATGCACAGGCACGTGAGCAGACGTGCATTCACACACCCACACCTGTATGCATGAGCACACACATACGTGAAGACACATGCAGAGATGCACACACAGACCTGTGCAGATTCTGTGTGCATGTACACACATGAACACATGGGCACACATATACACAGATCTACATGCTCACCCACAGGCACACACGTGCACACATTCAAACGCACCATACTCCTGTGGATACACCTATGCATGCTTACACAGACATGTATGGAACATCTGCATCCACGAATTCACATGGGCTGCACATAAGCACAGGTGCGTGTCCTTTCACACCCAGGCCTGCACGTGTATAGACACGTGTGCATGTCCAATACAGGTAGGCATGCACACCTGGACACATGGAGTCATGCTTCTGTGCTACCTGCATGTACATGCCTACACAGACACGGAGGCATGCGTGTGCGCACATACGGAACACCCACACGCCCTGCTCACGCCTGGCCCTCCCCCCACAGCCATGGTCCTGCTGTTCGTTGTGTGGATGAAGCGGCGGGAGAAAGAGCGCCACACGAAGCAGCTGCTCATCGACCCTGAGGACGACGTGCGTGACAACATCCTCAAGTACGACGAGGAAGGCGGCGGCGAGGAGGACCAGGTGAGACCACGCCCGCCCCGCCTCCCCACGGGAGGCCGGCTCTCACGAGCACCAGTGTCACAGCAGGGCTTGCTCTCGGGTTTTAACAGTAAAACATGGCCGGGCAGGGTGGTTCATGCCTGTAATCCCAGCACTGTGGGAGGCCAAGGCAGGCGGATCACGAGGTCAGGAGCACAAGACTAGCCTGACCAACATGGCGAAACCCCATCTCTACTAAAAATACAAAATTTAGCCAGCGGGGTGGTGTGCACCTATAATGCCAGCTACTCAGGAGGCTGAGGCAGGAGAATTGCTTGAACCTGGGAGGCAGAGGTTGCAGTGAGCCAAGATCGCGCTGTTGCACTCCAGCCTGGGTGACAGAGCAAGACTCCGTCTCAAAAAACAAACAAATGGTAGGACTTTCAGTCTTTTTCACCAATGAAGGCACCAGGCAGGGGAGCCGGGTTTCCCAGCCCGCTTCCCCTGCCCATGTTTGCAGGTCTGACCCAGTGCTGCCCTGTGACCTGGAGGGGAGGGGGCTCTGGGTGGGCCAAGGACACCGATGCCCATTACCCCAATGCTGCCATGTGCAGGGGGCTGTGAGTGACCAGGGGCAGTGCACCAGGCGGCCAAGAGGGTACTCTACACGAGCTGCTGGTTGGAATCTGGGTCTGCCCCAGCCTCTGGGGGAACCAGGGCAAATCCTTAGCCCCTCTAAAGCTCAGACCCCTCCCTGCCCCTCTCACAATACGGCCATAACAAGCGTGAGGAATGTGCCTTGCATAGGCCCAGCTCCTGGCCACCTGAGCACCCAGGGTGCGTGGTCGGTGAGCAGCATGGCGGTGGGGTCACTCAGAGTGAGCCCCAGGCCATCGAAGGAAGCCAGGCACAGACCCCATCCCTGCCCGAGGGATTGGGGTGAAGGGTGAGGAAGTGGATCACTGTGGGAGGGCACAGCAGGGGACAGCTTGGGACTGTGGGGTGCTTGGAGACCAGGCGCAGGGCAGCGGGCACATCTGTGGCCCCGGTCACAGAACAGGGTGCGGGCTGGAAGTGGGGTGCAGGCTGGAAGGGGGGCTTGGCAGATTCTTCTGGTACCCTGACTTCCCCGGCTCCCTCCCGCAGGACTACGACCTCAGCCAGCTACAGCAGCCGGAAGCCATGGGGCACGTGCCAAGCAAAGCCCCCGGCGTGCGTCGCGTGGATGAGCGGCCAGTGGGTGCTGAGCCCCAGTACCCGGTCAGGCCCGTGGTGCCGCACCCGGGCGACATCGGTGAATTCATCAACGAGGTGTGTGCCCTCGGCAGTGGGGGGTCCCAGGCAAGGTGTCTCCTCCAAAAATAAATGCTAGTAGCACACACGGACAGAAGCTGTCTCCACCGTGCCGGTGACCACCAGGAGATGGGGCAGCTCAGACCTGGGCTCCAGGCCCTCCCCACCCCTCCAGCTGGGTGGCCTGGGTGAATCACCTCCCTCAGCAGCCCCTCTTTCCAAGGACGAAGATTCCTACCTGTGAGCCAGGTGAAGGATCAACATGCAGGGCTGGGTGTTCAGCAGGGGTTTCATAAGAACTCGGGTTTGCAGCAGAGGCGCCAGCAGCAAGGACAGGCCTCAGGAGCAGCAGTGATGGGGCAGCAGCAGAGACCCCGGGCACTGACCTTACACACAGCCCAACATCCCGGGCTCTGCCCACCCAGATGCTCAGACAGGCAGAGGCCCAAGCCTGGTCTCAGGGCCCAGGCCAACTTGTCCTCCCTCCCCACTCTTCCCCCACAACCCCTCCCTCAACACCTTTCCCCACCCCCCACACCATCAGGACACAGCAGGTGGGAACACATAGAGGTGGCCGCCTGCAGGGGCTGCCTCCCGACCACCTGCCTGACCACGTGCCCAACCTGACATTCGAGGGTTAGAAGGGACTGGGCCAATGAACAGCATGCCCCAGCTTTCGATCTTCCCCTTCGAAAGACACATTTGAGACATCTCTTACAATGTCGCCGGGACATTCAGTTTCCACTTCAAAACTCGCACCTCCTGCCTTCACTCCCATCTTCCTTTGTGGTGAAGCGAACAGAGGGGCAACAGGGCAGACGCCCCCTGGGGAGCGTCCTCTGGCCATGACTCTGAGGCTCCAGGCTGGCCTTGCCTGCCGCCCTGCAGGGACCACCGTGTCCTCCATCCCTGCTCCAGCCGTGTGAGCCCCTGTGATTTCACCACCTGCTTTCCAACGCCGGCTGCATTATAAAGGAGGTTTAGCAACACTTAGATCACAGCCTTGGTCAGAATCTCACTTTAAAGGAGTTGATTTAAATAGAAGCTAACCCCGGCAGTGATTCAGCAGAGAGACAAAAAGGTTTCCCCAAAGCAGATTGTGTTCCTGGCCACAGATGAAATTCCTACAACTGCCCACAAGGGAGCCGCTCTGACAACGCTTACTGTCTATGACGTAATACAAATGTAAAGACCCCAAAGTATGCCCGGCCCAATCTATAATTTAAAGCCCACTGTTAGGCCGGGCGCGGTGGCTCACACCTGTACTCCCAGCACTTTGAGAGGCCAAGGCAGGCGGATCACCTGAGGTCTGGAGTTTAAGACCAGCCTGGCCAACATGGTGAAACCCCATCTCCACTAAAAATACGAAAATTAGCCAGGCGTGGTGGCAGACGCCTATAATCCCAGCTACTCGGGAGGGTGAGGGAGGAGAATCTCTTGAACCTTGGAGGCCGAGGTTACAGTGAGCCAAGATCGAGACACTATACTCCAGCCTGAGTGACAGAGCAAGACTCCATTTCAAAAACCTTTAAAAATAAATAAATAAAGGCCACTGTTAGATAGCGCTTAGGAGAAATTAAAAATGAAAACGACAAACCAGTCAGTACCGAATGACGCTGAGTACCTCTTCTAGGGCCACGGGAGGAGCAGGTGCTGGCATGGAGGCGGCACCCACAGGCACTCAGGAGACGGTGGGGCTCTGGCAATATCCACCGCACTGCCAAAGTTGTCCGCGGGAGTGCCGCGCTTATAACTGCCGGCTTCTGAACTCTGCCCACCCTAGGTCCACATTCCCTCCAGATAAGAGTCCGCTGGACTGGAGAACTATCTGCCCTCTTAGGAGGAGCTGAGCTCCAGCCACAGGGCCGAGCCCCTCACCTGCCCCACACCACCCTTTGCCCTCTCCCATATCCCCTCGCCTTCCCCCACACCCCTTCACACCCCCCCACCCTCCTCCATGCCCCCACCTTCCCCCACATCCCCACACCCTCCTACATACCCCTCATCCTCCTACACACCCCACCTCCCCCCACACCCCTTACCCTCCCCCACATCCCACCTTCCCCATACCCCCTCACCCTCCCCCAGACGCCCTCACCCTCCCCGACGCCTCCTTCACCTTCCCCCACACCCCCGACCTTCCCCCACACCTCCCACACCCTTCCCCAAACCCCCACCTCCCCCACACCTCCTCACATTTCCCCACAACCCCTACTTTCTCCCAAACCTCCCTCACCCTCCTCCACACCCCCCTCACCTTCCCCCCACACCCCCAACAGCTCTCTCACCCTCCCTCACACCCCATCTCCCCCCACCTCCCTCACCCCCAC
>CAUYQU010037880.1:0-33124 GCA_963574635.1 Cheracebus regulus | reverse complement strand
CTCAGTCTTAATCAGTGGTGGAGGAAGAACGGTCTCAGAACTGTTTGTTTCAATTGGCCATTTAAGTTTAGTAGTAAAAGACTGGTTAATGATAACAATGCATCGTAAAACCTTCAGAAGGAAAGGAGAATGTTTTGTGGATCACTTTGGTTTTCTTTTTTGCATGTGGCAGTTTTAAGTTATTAGTTTTTAAAATCAGTACTTTTTAATGGAAACAACTTGACCAAAAATTTGTCATAGAATTTTGAGACCCATTAAAAATGTTTAATGAGGAAAAAAAAAAGAAAAAGACCTCCCTAAATATATGTACGAGTATGACTGAATGAGAATAGAAACGTGAGCAGGTATGTATCAGGTGTTAACACAGTTTGCTGGGGGCAAAGGGGATGGAAGCAAAGGGGATGGCATAAGAGAAGACAAGGGGAAAAAGATTTAAAACTGAAAAATATACATGTAAGTGAAATACAGAATAAAAATTCTATTAGAGCTAATAGTGCACTGACCATGTACACACATTTTCTCCCTTGCTCCAAACAATATAACAATTATGAAAAGAATTTTTTGTTTGTTTGTAAATTCTCAAGGATCAAAGAGCCAAACTCGTGGAGAAGAGATATGAACAAATTTTTAAAAGCCCTTTTCAACTTGGGCCCAGCAGCACAGCTCCTGTAAAGAAGGGTGTTGGGGCTGCGCACGGTGGCTCATGCCTGTAAACCCACCCAGCACTTTGGGAGGCTGAGGGGGTGCGGATCACGAGGTCAGGAGATCGAGACCATCCTGGCTAACACGGTGAAACTCGGTCTCTACTAAAAATACAAAAAATTATTAGCCAGGCATAGTGGCATGCACCTGTAGTCCCAGCTGCTTGGGAGGCTGAGGCAGAAGAATCACTTGAACCCGGGAAGTGAAGGTTGCAGTGAGCCGAGATTGCACCACTGCACTCCAGCCTGGGTGACAGAGCAAGACTCTGTCTCAAAAAAAAAAAAAAGTGGGGGTGCTGGCTCATGCCTGTAATCCCAGCACTTTGGGAGGCTGAGGTGGGTGGATCATCTGAGATCAGGAGTTCGAGACCAGTCTGTCCAAGAGATGGTGAAACCCTGTCTCTACTAAAAATACAAAAATTAGCTGGGTCTGGTGGCATGTGCCTGTAGTCCCAGCTATTTGAGAGGCTGAGGTGGGAGAACTGCTTGAACCCGGGAGGCAGAGGCTGCAGGGAGCCAAGATTGTGCCACTATACTCTATCCTGGGTGACAGAGCAAGACTCTGTCTAAAAAAGAAAAAAAAGAGCTATTCTGCCACGTGCCACCAATGAGGTGGTCACTCCAGAATGACATCAGCATTCACAGGCACACCGATGGAGTGGACTTCAAGCAGTGTGCTCCTTGGGCCTTGGGCACTCAAAGAGACCCAGAACTTTGCCACGAAGGAGATGGTGATTCCAGACATTCTAACACTAGGCTCAACAAAGCTGTCTGGGCCGAAGGAATAAGGAACGTTCCATACCATGTCCACGTGCAGCTGTCCAGAAAGCATAATGAGGATGAAGAGTCACCAAACAAACTCTATTTTGGTTACCTGTGTGCCTATTGCCACTTTCAGAAACTGGCAGTCAGTCATTGTGGATGAGAACAAACTGTTGATTGTCAAATAAAATTATAAAAGTGCAAAAATGAACAAATGAATGAATGAATAACTGTCCAAGTGGCAGCAGCATGGGCAGCTGGCTTGTGCTGAGTGGAGGAACTTCTGTCTGAATGCTAGAAAGGGAGTTAGTGAAAAGGAGGCCGGGGCCCCTCAGAACCTCAGGACCCTCAGGGATTAGGGGCAGGGAGAATTAAGTGAAGGTCTACATATGGAGTGTTGTAAACCTTATGCTCTTTTTCCCTGCCCTCATCTCAGAATCCTGGCCGCCAGGCCCAAACAAAGACCTCCAGATTTCAGCATTTAGAGGTTACCCAATAGGCCAGGTTCACCATCAGCCTGACCTCCTATACAGTAAAGTCCAATGTTCAATAAACCTTAACTACACAGAACATTTAATTAGCTTTTAGGACTTCATTCTTAAAATATCCTCAGACAGGCCGGGTGCAGTGACTCATGCCTGTAATCCCAGTACTTTGGGAGGCTGAGGTGGGCGGATCACAAGGTAAAGAGATCAAGACCATCCTGGCCAACACGGTGAAACCCCATCTCTACTAAAAATACAAAAATTAGCCGGGTGTGGTGGCAAGCACCTGTGGTCACAGCTACTCGGGAGGCTGAGGTGGAAGAATCGCTTGAACCCAGGAGGCGGAGGTTGCAGTGAGCTGAGATCGCACCACTGCACTCCAGCCTGGGAGACCGAGTGAGACTCTGTTACCAAAAAAAAAAAAAAATTCTCAGACAGCCAAGGATGTTTGGGATGGGTTTTCGGTATGAAAAAACAGATCAAAACAAACAATTAAAAAATGCTCCTGGAAAAAAAGGGAAACAGCAATGCTGTTAACACAATTAAAACAAACAAGCAGTCCTTCTTCACGAGAACCCCCCGGTTGGTGGCTATCCAAGTGGTGCCTCCTCATCACCGCCACTGCCATGCTTGGAGGTCTGTTTCTTGGGGACGTGGCTCCAAACTTTGAGGCCAATACCACCGTCGGCCACATCCATTTCCATGATCTTTCTGGGAGACTCACGGGACATTCTCTTTCCCACCCTCTGGACTTTACCACAGTGTACACCGCAGAGCTTGGCAGAGCTGCAAAGCTGGCACCAGAATTTGCCAAGAGGAATGTTGAGCTGATTCCCCTTTCAATAGACAGTGTTGAGGAAGGCCTTGCCTGGAGCAAGGTCACCAATAGTGAAGAGTACGCAGAGAAGTCACCTTTTCCCATCATCGATGATAAGAATCGGGACCTTGCCATCCTGTTGGGCATGCTGGATCCAGCAGAGAAGGACGAAAAGGGGGTGTCTGGGACAGCTCATGTGGTGGTGTTTGTTTTCGGTCTTGATAAGAAGCTGAAACTCTCTATCTCTACCCAGCTACCACTGGCAGGAACTTTGATGAGACTCTCAGGGTAGTCATCTCTCCCCAGCTGAGAGCAGAAAAGAGGGTTGCCACCCCAGTTGACTGAAAGGACGGGAATAGTGTGATGGTCCTTCCAACCATCCCTGAAGAGAAAGCCAAAAGACTTCTCATAAAAGGAGTCCTCACAAAGAGCTCCCATCTGGCAAGAAATACCTCCGCTACACACCCCAGCCTTAAGTCTCTTGGAGAAGTTGGTGCTGAGAGCCAGAGGATGTCAGCTGCCAATCATGTTTTTCTGCAGCAGTTCCACAAAAACATCCTGGTGTCATCACAGCCAAGGTTTTTAGGTTGCTATACTACTTGCTTATTACATGAAAACGTCACTAAAAGTTTCTTGGGATTCTTTACTCTCTGCTTTCACCAGCACTCAATTCTGTTTATACATCAGCACTCTACTGGTTCGCTTTGAAACAGGTTCTGTATTTAAAACAACTCTTGTTGGATCTCTGCAGGGCTTGTGACCAATGAGGTCATACTGGTTGATGGCTGAAAAAGCTTGCTTCACTCCATCAGAGAATGACTATCGATTTTTTTAAATTGTCCTATCACATCCTCTTTTCTGTCACCCATTTTGAAGAGCTGCAGAACTCGAGGTTCAACTTCTCTGTAAATATCCAAGTACAAAACCCTGGAACTTAGAGTAACCTAGATGCTCTTTAATATTTTGTGTTTTGATCACAGCTGGGAAAAAAGCTTTTTAATTCTGTACCTTTCTAGTAGATAACTGAAATGAAGAGCAGGGGAAGAGACTTTTAAATATTTTGCTATAAAAAATTGTGAAAACTTTCTATCAAAATGGAGACTGCATTTGAAAAGGCTTCCCTTGGCTTCCAAGGAGGTGTAGCAGGTGTGAGCAATACTAGTGCCATGTGCCTTTCACACAGGGTTTGCATTTATCAGTCTATTTTCTGATGATGTGTACATGAAAGAGTACACCATGTGAAGAGAAGAGAGAATGACTGAAAATGTTTTATGCTATTTTCTGGATTTTACTTTTTAGCAACAAATAAAATCCTTTGTTAAAACTAGAAAACAAACAAACAAACAAAAAAACCAAACAAGTAAAATGATTATAGCCCCAAAGAGAAACGACATTGCATCTGTAAGACAGGGCAGGATACCGTGGACAAATAAGCAGGCAGAGATAGAAAACTGAACCTTGAAACTCAATAGAAGTTCTATTGAAAAAAAGTCAATAGAAGGATTAGTCCATGAAATTGAGGACATTTCTCTGAAAGTAGAGCAAAGAGAAATAGGAGAAAATATATGAATATTTGAAACTCAATTTAGGAAACAAAATATGATTGACTAGATTTCTAGAAGGATATTAACGAAAAAGCAGAAGGAAGTAATTATTTTTTAAAAAAGGAAAGAAAGAAAACATTCTGGAAGTGAAGGACACATATTCCCTGAGAATGTAGAAAAACTCCCTTGCCCTCACAACACCACAACAATCAACACAGACTACATGTTGGTGGGGGTGGTTTCTTCCCACCACCAAGCTAGCAATCAATTCTGCAGCAGGCACCAGCTAGCTGGGTGTTCTCCAATTTAATTTTGACACTACTTAGAGATAGCAGCAAATCCCACAGGTTGAGTGCTCAGTCCCCAAGACTGCCCACCCTCTAGACACCAGTCGTAAGTCTAGGCCTCCAGAACATCTAAGACCAACTGGCTTCAATTTGAGGTTCTCATGCTCCTCTCTTTCAGTTCAATTAATTTGCTAGAGCTGCTCAGAGAACTCAGGGAAACACATTTACCAGTTTATTTTAAGGATATCACAAATAATACAGAAGAAAAAAATGCAGAGGGTGAGGTATAGGGGAAGGAGTACAAAGCTTCCATGCCCTCCCCAGGTGCACCCTCCTCCCAGGTGCACCCTCCTCCCCACGTGCACCCTCCTCCAGGAACCTCCACATGTTCCACTACCTGGAAGCTCTCTGAACCAGATTCTTTTGAGTTTTTATGGAGGCTTCATATGAGCATGACTGATTAAACCACTGGCTATTGGTGATCAACTTAACCCTCAGTCTCCTCTCCCCTTCCCAGATGTGAGGGGGAAAGGAGTGGGGCTGAACGTCCCAGCCCTCTAATCCTACCTTGGTCCTTCCTTTGACCAGCCCCCATCCTGAAGCCGCCTAGAGGCTGCAAGCCATCAGTGAATCATTAGTATATAAAAGATATCATTTTGGAGATTCTAAGGATTTTAGGAGTTCTATGCCGGAAAAAGGGGTTGAAGACCAAATACATATTTCACAGTATCACATTGCAGAATTAAAAAGGTACTAAATGGCCTGCATAAAAATAGCACCAAAGACCCCAAATTCTGAAACTGTTGTAACATCAGCAATAAAAAGATGCAAACCCTGTGTGAAAGGTACATGGCACTAGTATTGCTCACACCTGCTATACCTCTTTGGAAGCCAAGGGAAGCCTTTTCTAGTCTCCCCATTGGATAGAAACTTTTCACAATTTTTTAACAGTAAAATATTTAAAAGTCTCTTCCCCTCCTCTTCACTTATCTACTAAAAAGGTACAGAATTAAAAATGAGCAGGCAGAGCAGACTAAGGTCCCAAATTTTGAAACTGTTGTGACATCAGGAATAAAAAGAAGTTCCTAAAAGTTTCCAGAGAGGAAAAAAATAAGTGTCATAAAAACAGGTAAGAAACATAGTAACACTGACTTTCTTAGCATCTGTACCGTTTGCTAGAAGGCAATGCTTTCAAAATTCTGAGGGAAAATTATCTTTAACACAGACTTTTCATACCCAGCCAAGTTATCAAAAAAAGGCATGAGGGTGGAATAAAGATATTTGACATGAAAAGACTTAACATGTATGTTCCTGATATATATGTAGATGTACATATATATGTAGATCAGGAACATACATGATATGTGTGTGTGTGTCTATATCCATCCTCATACATATTCTTAGAAAATTACAGGAGGATATGCTCCAGCAAAATGAGGGAATAATCCCTGAGGAAGAAGACACAACATCCAGGACATGAGAGATTTGACTATGACAGGATGTCTGTTCTCGTCTAGACACAGGTCTAGAGAGCACAAACCTGGTTGGGGATGGAGAACAGAGCGCTCTAGGAGGAAGTTCTCTGGGGAAAGAGGGGATGGAATTGATGGAACACCTGATGATTTGGCAGGGTAAATGATATGACAAGTGTGATAGAAAACAACTAAGACTAACTACATGAAAAATTATACAAGTGAAAAATTAAAACAAGTATTATCTCTGGGGCAGGAGGGGAGGGGTTTGTATCAGAAAAAATATAAAATCAAAATACATTGCCAGCCAGATGCAGTGGCTCATGCCTGTAACCTCAGTACTTTGGGAGGCTGAGGTGGGTGGATCACAAGGTCAGGAGTTCGAGAACAGTCTGGTCAACATAGTGAAACCCCGTCTCTACCAAAAATATGAAAAATTAGCCAGGTGTGGTGGTGGGCACCTGTAATCCCACTTGGGAGGCAATTGCATGAATGGCAGGAGAACTGTGTGAACCCAGGAGGCGGAGGTTGCAGTGAGCCAAAATCATGCCACTGCATTCCAGCCTGGGCGACAGAGCAAGTCCGTCTCAAAAAAAAAAAAAAAAAACAGCCAGGGTGTGGTATGCCACGTTCTCTTTTCCCGCTTCCCGGAGCAGAGAGAGAAGAGTGCAAGGAGCAGTTGTGGGGAACGTTCCCATGTGAGGCCCCTGGGAATTGGGCCTTGCCATATGGTAAGCTTGAGCCCAGACACAGTTTCCTGTTGGAGGCAGTCGAGCTATGGGAAAGCTGGAACTGAAATCAAAGGAGATATAAAAATAACTTTGCTAGATGAGGATGTGATGCCTATGTGGTCTGAGAAGACATTGTGTCTATTTTCTGTTCCTGCATTTATGACTTTGTTTACCCACTATTGTTAGGTCCTGTGCTTGTTCTTGTAACTGCTGTTTGCAAAGATAATAGGTTTAATACCTCTCTAGTGCCTTGTAAAGATCATTAACTTTTTCCCCACCCCAAAAATAAGACCCACCTGAGTGACTTGATTGTACCCGATTATGTATCTGATTTTACTATTGTTCTTATCTGTTGCTTAAGCTTTCATCCCAAGGACTTTCTGTTCCCTTTCATGTATAAGATAATGGTATCTGTTCCTGTAAATGATGTAGGACAAAGATATATATACTAACTACGTGCACAATAAAGCTGCTGTTTAAGCATTGCTTACTCAGTCCTCCAGACCCCACTTGTCTGTCTTCTCTTTTTTCTTCGCACTCCCCTATTCAGGTTGGGACCCTCTTGCTGGCCAAGAGTCCCCGACAGACGTGCCGGCCTCTCGGGAACCCAGAAGCAGTCTCAGCCGACCCAGGTGGGATGCATAACATGGCAGAGAAATCCACCCTGTGCTGCTGAGAGACACTGCACCGTGGGGTCAAGTGTTACCTGACTGATCCCTGTGTGTGACTGGAGGTAGAGGTTGTGGTGAGCTGAGATCGCACCATTGCATTCCAGCCTGGGCGACAGTGAGAGATTCTGTCTCAAAAAAAAAAGTACACTGACTTGCCTCGGCAGTGAAGATTACTTACTTGTTATAATAATATAATGCTGACTATCAATTTAACTAACATCATGATTTAACCATAATAAAAGAGAGAAGTGGTGGCAGAAAGATAATGTAATTTTCATTTATTGGAAGTCAATATATAATATCTAAAATTAACAAATCATGAATTAACAGTATCAGCATGTTTAGAAATATGGAGGTAAATTTCAGAAGAATTAACTAAAGGATCATATTTGGGGAGCAGGTTTAGGGGTGGCGCAGGGATCTGCTGTTTTTTGTTTTAAACATCTTAGTACCATTGTTTTTTTTTGTTTTTTTTTTTTGAGACAGAATCTTGCTCTGTCACCAGGCTGGAGTGCAGTGGTGCAATCTCGGCTCACTACAACCTCCACCTCCTGGCTTCAAGAGATTCTTCTGCCTCAGCTTCCCAAGTAGCTGTAACCACAGGTGCATGCCACCACGCCCAGCTAATTTTTGTATTTTTAGTAGAGACGGGAGTTTCACCATGTTGTCCAGGATGGTCTTGATCTCTTTACCTCATGATCCGCCCACCTTGGCCTCCCAAAGTGCTGGGATTACAGGCATGAGCCACCGCACCCATCCCTTAGTACCATTTTTAAAGGAGGATCACCCCACGTAACTTGATAAAAATTAATTAAAAAATAGAAGTTTGCCAAACAAATGAAAGGATTGAAAAGTAAGATAAATGAATGAAAATGTTAATTTGTTTAGGGGAAGAAAGAGTAGACATTTTTTCCTTATAATTCAGTTTCAATATAAAATTATATAACATTTTAAATAAAGCAAAAAAGTGTTTGGGATCTTCTTTGGCTATTACTAAGACATATCTTACCTTGTCTAACAAATTCCTTTCCAACAGTCATTCCTAATTTCCAATCCCCCATTCTTTTTTTTTTTTTTTTTTTTTTTTGAGACACGGTCTCACTCTGTTGTGCAGTGGTATGCTTAGGGCTCAGTGCAGTGTTGATCTCTTGGGCTCAAGAGATTCTCTCACCTCAGCCTCCCCAATAGCTGGGACTAGAGGCATGCGCCACCACACCTGGCTGTTTTGTATTTTTTGTAGAGACAGGGTTTTGTCATGTTGCCCAGGCTAGTGTTGAACTCCTGGGCTTAAGTGATTCGCCTCCCTCAGCCTCCCAAAGTGCTAGGATTACAGGCGTGGAGTCACTGCCCATTCTTTAAAAACAGCAGGATCAGAACATTATCTGTGAGCTACCTGCTTGTGAATGGCATTACATGAGGCATCCTGCAGAAATTGGAGGGGGATTGTCATGACAATGAAGGTGACCACAGCTGATGTTTATTGAGCTCCTCTTTTGTGCAGGCATCATGGTAAGCACTTTGTACACATATCTCATTTGATCTTGACAACAATCCTATGAGCCAAGCACCCTTATCCCAACCGTGCTGCTGAAAAAATCTAAGAACCAGGGAGGTTGGGTAAGTGGCCCAAGGTCTCATAGAGCTGGCACTTGCACGACGAAGTTTTGCTCCAGAATACAAGATCTTAATCACTGCTGTCTGGTCTCTTTAAATAAAAAAAAGGCAAGGGTGTGGTGACTCATGCCTGTAATCCCAGCACTTTGGGAGGCCGAGGTGGGCAGATCAGGAGCTCAAGACCAGCCTGGCCAACGTGGTGAAACCCCATCTCTACAAAAATAAAAAATAAAAAAATTGGCCTGGCGTGGTGGCTCATGCTTGTAATGCCAGCACTTTGGGAGGCTGAGGTGGGTGGATCATTTGAAGTCAGGAATTCGCAATCAGCCTGGCCAACATGGTGAAACTCTGTCTCTACTAAAAATACAAAAATTAGCTGGACATGGTGGCGAATGCCTGTAATCCCAGCTACCTGGGAGGCCGAGGCAGGAGAATTCCTTGAGCCTGTGAAGTGGAGGTTGCAGTGAGCTAAGGTCACACCACTGCACTCCAATGTGGGCAAAAGAGTGAGACCTTGTCTCAGAAAAATAAATGAACAAAATAAATAAATTTGCTGGGTGTCTTGGCTCACACCTGAGGTCAGGAGTTCCAGATCAGCCTGGCCAACATGGTGAAATCCCATCTCTATTAAAAATAACAAAAATCAGCTCAGTGTCATGGTGCACGCCTGTAGTCCCAGCTACTTGGGAGGCTGAGGCAGGAGAATCACTCGAACCTGGGAGGTTGCAGGGAGCTGAGATCACACCACTGCACTCCAGCCTGGGCAACACTGACTCTCTATCTCAAAAAAAAAAAGAAAAAAACCCCATAAATTAGCTGGTTGTGGTGGCAGGTACCTGTAGTCCCAGTGACTCTGGTGGCTGAGGCACAAGAATTGCTTGAACTCGGGAGGTTGCAGTGAGCCAAGATCATGCCACGCCACTCCAGCCTGGGAGACAGAGTAAAGCTCTGTCTCAATCAATCAATCAATTAATCAATAAGGGACACCTCCAGCAGATCACTATTCTCCACCCACCAGGTGAAGGTTAAGAGGAAGAAATGAAAGATTCTATTCAATTCAGTGCACTCACTGACACTACTGAGTGCCTGATAAAGGGGGCTTTGAACTTACAAGCACAGCATGCTCTCATCCTTAGCTTAGCACTCACTAGCTGTGCGACATTGGGCCAATGACCTGGCCTCTCAAAAGCAGGTTCATCCTGTCAACCTTGTAAGTCGTTGTGAGTATGGGATGAAGAGATACTTGTGAACCACCGGCACAGTGCCTGGCACAAAGAAGACAACTTTGTGGACTTTGGAAGATTGGCATGATGAAAGTGGCTTCTGGCAAGCAGAAGATAAAGGGGTTTAACTGAGCACTTATTCTACAACCACAAGTCAAAACCGCAAACGCTCAGGAAAAAAGACTGTAATGAAACACACATCCTGCCTGTGAACTTATGTGTTAACATTCACCCTGGCCAGCTCTTACGTTGCTGCTGTCTTTCCTATGGGCGTTCCTCCAGGCTGGCAGTCATGGGAAACCTGCATGAAGCCTAGGCAGGGAACAGGGCTAACCACAAGGAAATGCAATTATTGATGGTTTCTCCTGTATTGATCTCTGTGAGGAAATCCGTCTTCTGGGTTTTGAGGTGCTAACCCCAGGCAGCTGGCACCAGTGTTATGGTGGGTCTCAGCCTGCCACTACTTCCCAAGCGTAGCTGACCATTTTTTCCTTCATTCATGCATTCTTTTGTTCAGTCAACACATATTGATCGAGCCCCTGCATCCTGTGCTTCAGCACTGAGCTAGGAACAGAACAGGTGTGCAGAAGCCTCCTCTCTGTCTGAGGATAGTCATGGAGGGCTCAGTCTAACTGGACTGTGGACAGACACTTATATTATGGAAAGTGGCATGGGCTTACTTTCAGAAGGCTCACCCAATCCTGCCTTTGTGGAAATGAGGGAACCCAGGACCAGGCAGCCTCTGAGCTCAAGACTGCAGAGACAGTAAATGCAATGTCGCATACAAATCCAGGTCCTCCGGGGACCACCTCTGTGGATTTCCCTCCCTTCACTATATCGCACTGCATCCAGTAAAACACCAGTGAGGGAGAGAAATTTGAGGGGTGTGTTTTCTTTCTTTTTTTTTGAGACAGAGTCTCACTCTGTCGCCAGGCTGGAGTGCAGTGGCGCAATCTCAGCTCACTGCAATCTCTGTCTCCTGGGTTCAAGCAATTCTCCTGCCTCAGCCTCCTGAGTAGCTGGAACTACAGGCGTGCGCCACCACGCCCAGCTAATTTTTGTATTTTAGTAGAGACAGGGTTTCACTATGTTGGCCAGGATGGTCTCCATCTCTTGACCTCGTGATCCGCCCACCTCGGCCTCCCAAAGTGCTGGGATTCCAGGCGTGAGCCACCGTGCCCGGCCCGTTTTCTTTCTTTTTAAAAGAATTAGTTAATGGAGCCTAGAGCTGTCTGTCTCGGGAGATGAGCTGTGTGCCAGTTGTATACAGAACGGTGTGAGAGAAAGGAAGAGAACGAGAGACTGCAGATAAATACGAACAGTAAGCATCGCTCTCCAGTCTTCCCTGTAGCCAGGCTGTGCTTCTGTTCCTGACTGGCAGTTGCTTCACTGTTCAGTGAAATAGCCCAGCACACAGGGGAGTCCCATCCCCACTTCTGGCATCTTTTACACAGGGTCCTATTACACAGACCCTCCATTCCGGCCACACACCATACCGTCTCCCACCTAAGAACCATGGCTCAGGCCCTTTCTACCGCCTGGAATGCTCTTGTTACTCCCACAGGGCTGCCCAAATGACTTGATACCCCAGCTGAAGGATACCCCAGCTGGAAGTCATTTTTCTTTTCATTGGAATTCTGTACACTTAGCGGTTGTGCAAGCAGCTTGGTACAGGCTGCCTTGCTATCCAGTTCCTAACTTCAAGCCTTGTTCCTCCCCTATGGAGGTCTCTAGTGTCCCTAGTTAGGTCTTTGGACATTAGGGTCCCCAGAGTATTTATAGTTCCAGTTCCTAGCATGGCACCCTGTACTCTGCAGGCACCTGACTAATGGCTGTCAATCCAGGCACACGAACCCTTCATATCAGAACGCTTCTTACACAGCCTGCAGGAGGGGCCAACTGAGCAGAGGTCTCCCTGCTTTGCCCATCAGTGGAAGTTACAGGACATTTCTCAACATCATTAACGTTAAAAACATCTTTTTTTTTTTTTTCTGCGAAATAGTCACTCACCCTCCACCCTCTTTTGGTAAATCCTCCACAAAATTAGATAAGGAGAAATATCCCTTTTTGTTTCACATCCTCTGACTCAGATACTGAGCATTATTCCCTGGGGTCAGCGGTGGTGGTGGAGGGGAGGAAAGTGGACAGCTTGGGGGTTCGGGGGAGAAGAGCGTATATTGTGGAGGGACACAGCGTTTTTATTTTTTTCTTTATTTTTTTTTAAGATGGTTCTGGCTCACAGAAAGGCCACTACCTGGCAGGCGGGTGGGTCACTTCCTGTGAGCGCTGCGAGGAAACGTCTTGACAGCTACAAACTTGCGGTCTCCCACCGCGCGGTCACCGGGTTCCCAGACTCAGGTGGTGGTGGTAGGGGGTGGGAGAGGCGGGACGGGCACCGTCTTAAGAGCCATCCGCTCATACTCAGGGCTTCGTGCCTCTGGGCAGGCGGCCCTCAGCCACCCTCAGCACAGCTCTCCCCGAAACGTGGTGCCGCGGCGCGGCGAACGCGGGGTCCCTCTGTGGGGCGCGGCTGAGGGCCTCCACCTTCCGTATGGCCGCCGTGGGCTCGCCCGGCTCCGTCGGAGGCACGAAGGGCAGGGCTTGAGGGGAGCTCCCAAAGGCGCGATGGGCCTCCCGAGGGCCGGCCGTGTCCCGCCGGGGGACGTGCAGGGCGCACGGCGTGGAGCCGGGTCCAGACCCGGCCTGTCCCCATCCTGGACCCTTCCCCACAGCCTGTTTCTGCCAGCCCTGCCCGCCCCTGCAGCCGGGCCCCGCGCTGCGGCCTCCTTCCCCGAACTCCACGGCCTGGGCGGGATGTAGCGGCCGCCTCCAGTCCTGACGGCAGACCGGTGGTGCCACACAAGCCGCGCGGTCTGCCACTCCCTCACCCGCATTCCCCACCGCAGCTCCGACGACCAGCCCCAGGCGCCCGGATATCCGCGCCCAAGCCTCGGAGCCCCTCTGAGCCCGCGGCGCGGACTTCCTGCCTCCCCAGCCCGGCGGTAGTCCCGGCCGTCCGCGCCTCCGGCGACCCTGCCCCGCGCCCGCAGCACCCCGGCAGCGGCCACGCCCCCCGCGGAGTCTCACCGGCTGGGAGCAGACCAGCGCCGGGTGGTCCAGGAGTCGCAGCGAGGCGCCACCCGGGGCCAGCACGCCCAGGAACAGCAGGAGCAGCCCCAACGGGGGCCCCGGGACGGCAGGCGGCGGGCAGCGTGCGGCCCCCATGGCCCCGGTGGCGTCGCGAAGGCCTCGGCCCGGCTAGGGGCGCAGCGAGCGATCGTTCCGGGGCTTTCCCTTCCGCGGTGATGCTAGAGTAGGGTCCACTCGGCTCGCTTCCGGCTTCCAGCCCGGGCCCAGGGGCGGGCCGGGCCAGGGGGAGGGAGGGGTTTAGGCTGGGGAGGGGAGGGGCTAAGGCTGGGGAGGGGAGGAGCTTCGGCAGGGACGGGGAGGGGCTTAGGCCGGGGCGGGGAAGGGGTTTAGGCCGGGGCTGGGGGGGGGGGGGGGTGCTTAGGCTGGGGCGGGAGGGGCTTAGGCTGGGGCGGGGCCTTCCCGGTTCCTCCCTGCGCCCCTCCTCCCGGCCCTCCGCGCAGTCCTCCCGGCATCCCTCTGCGGCCCTCCCCAGCCGCGCGCCCCAGGTGCGCTCCTCCGGCTGCTCCCGGGCCTGGCCCGTCCCGCCCCCGGTTGCGCCCGCGCCAGGATAGCTTCAACTCCAGCCAAAGCCTCGCCCGCCCCTACACACACCCTCCGCCCTGGCCGTGCCGCGGCAAAGTCGATTTTAATCCTCTGCTCCTATTCTCTTGACTCTTGGACCCGTTCAGACTTGTTGTTTCTTTCCTGGGTCACTGGACGTCAGATCCTAACTTGGGACGGAGTTTCACTCTTGTTGCTCAGGCTGGAGTGCAGTGGCGCGATCTCGGCTCACTGCAGCCTCCGCCTCTCGGATTTAAGCTGTTCTCCAGCCCCAGCCTCCCGAGCAGCTGGGACTACAGGCACGTGCCACCACGCCCGGCTAATTTTAGTGTTTTTAGTAGAGATAGCGTTTCGCCGTGTTGGTCTCGAACTCCCGACCTCAGGTGATCTGGCCACCTCGTGCTCCCAAAGTGCTGGGATTACAGGCGTGAGCCTCAGCGCCCGGCCTTAGTTTTTATTTTGTTTTATTATTTTAGACAGGGTCTCGCTCTGTCTTCCAGGCTGGGGTGCAGTGGTGAAACCACAGCTCACGGCAGCCCGGGCCTCCCGGGTTGAAGCGATCCTCCCGCCTCTGCCTCCTGAGTAGCTGGAACCTTGGGCCCCGTCCCATTTTATCGTCCCCGCCCCTTTGCCTGGTTCTGCTCTCTGTGCTTTCCCTGGCTTTCCTTTCTCTTTCTCAGGACATGGCCAGCTCTGGGCTGCAGGGAGGAGGGGACAGCAGTCACTTCCAGCCTCCTGGCTTGGCTCGGGGACACTGAGTTCCTGGAGGGCAGGTACCCACCTGGTCTGTGAGACTCTGTGTCCCAGCCGCAGCTGAGTGGTAATTCCCCAGAGGCGCACTCCACGGCCGCGGAAGCTGTCGCTAGCGAAGTACACGTCTCACGAGTCTCCTCCTCAGCACGCGCGCCGCCTGCGGCCTCTCCGCTCCGGACCCTGGAGGGCTTTTTCCAGCTGGCCTACGCTTCCCCTATCCTAGGTTCCCGCCTCCAGCCCGTCCCGCCCGGGTTCATCCACCGGCTCTTGCCCACTCGCCTCTCCTCCCTTCCTCCCAAGCCCACCAGCGTCTGCTTCTCTTTGCCTATCAAGTGCGCTTCTGCCTGGCCTTGACACGCACGGAGTCTGCACTCCCGTGGCTTTTCGCTGTATTTTCCACTGGCCTCGAGAGGAGGCTCACATCTGGGGCTGTGGATTTTCTGGCTGCCCGAAGCACCCGCTAAACCCCAGCGACATCTCTATGAGCCCCGCCCGCAGACACGACCCAGCTGAATGAAGCCTGAAGCTCAGTGGCCTTCAATATATCGTTGCTTGTCTGTTTCTAAAACGATTTTGGAAAACTGCATCCTGTCATACATTTTTAAGATGACATCTAAAATTCTCTATCCTAAGTCTAAATAGATGTAGAGGGTGTAATTGTTATGTAAAAATTGGTGATTGTCCTAGGCAGCTTCTAAGATGGCTCCTAGGATCCTACCTCCTGGGAGTCACGACCTTCTGAATCCGCCTCCCGGAGTGTGGGCTGGACCCAGAGGCTCCGTTCTAACAATAGAATGTGAATAGAAGAAGACAAAAATGATGGGATGTCACTTACAAGATGAAGTTACAAAAAGATGCTGACTTCTGTCTTGCCCAGCGCCTCCCGCTGAGCTCCTAGCTCTTAGGGAAGCCATGCTGTGAGCCGCCCTGGGTGGGGCCCAAGTGGCCGAGAATGAGAAAGTCCTCTGTGCCCTGCAAGACACTGAGAACGTCATCCATCATTGCAATTATTGGTACGCAATTGATCAAAATAATGTAAATATACGTTAATGAGTAATTATTAAACATGAACTGTTATTTGAAATCCATTTTCTTCCTAATTAGTTCATGCCTCTAAACAAATATTGCTTATTCATAGAACAAAACGACATTCAGCATTTTAAAAATATTTTACGATTTTTTTTTTTTTTTAAAAACATTGGAAATGATCTCACTATGTTACCCAGGCTGGTCTTGAATTCCTGGGCTCAAGCCATCCTCCTGCGTCAGTTTCCCATAGTACTAGGATTACAAGCCTGAGCTACCACCCCAGCCTACAAATATTTCAGATGTAAGCCTTAAAAAACTGCTTACATAAATAATTATTATATATTTCATCAATTCTTTGAACCCCTTTTCAGTCATATGCCAAAGATCACATAGCCATCTGTCACCTTTTCAAAAAAAAAAAAAAAAGGGATCTCACATCTTGGCTCACTGCAACTTCCACCTCCAGAGTTCAAGCAATTCTCCTGCCTCAGTCTCCCAAGTAGCTGGGATTACAGGTGTGAGCCACTGTGCCCAACCCCCAGGGGCTTTTATACACATTCTAAAATGTGTCCCCCAAATTTCACATTAGAAACTTAATACCCAGGACTGATGAGAGGCCTACCTTTCTTCTGAAAATGGGAGAAGGAAAAAAAAAAGGACAAGTATGAAACAAAAGTGTGGGGACAGAGAGGAGCCTCCGCTCACACCTGACACCTTGACAGCTGGTACCTTTTCTGGCAGGCAAGTGTCTGGAAGAGGTTGTGGGGATGTTGAGATCCTGGAGGTCCATTCCCTTCAAATCTATTCCCTTCAAGCCAGGGCGAGCAACTTTTTTTTCTGGAAAGTGTCAGATAGTAAATATTTCAGGCTTTGCCAAAGCTATTCAACTCTGCCCTTGTAGCAGCCATCAACAATATGTGAACAAAGGAGTGTGTCTGAGTTCTAATAAAACTTTATTTATGGACACTTACATTTAAATTTCTTTCTTTCTTTTTTTTTTTTTTTGTGGACAGTCTCGCTCTGTCACCAGGTGCCAGGCTGGAGTTCAGTGGCGCGATCTTGGCTCACTGCAACTGCCGCCTCTTGGGTTCAAGCAGTTCTCCTGACTCAGCCTCCTGAGTAGGTGGGACTACAGGCGCGTGCCACCATGCCCAGCTAATTTTTTTGTATTTTTTAGTAGAGACAGGGTTTCACCACGTTGGCCACTAAGTCTCAATCTCTCTACCTCATGATCCACCCTCCTCGGCCTCCCAAAGTGCTGGGATTACAGGCGTGAGCCACGGCGCGCAGCCTTTAATTTCATATAATTTTCATTTGTTCCAACATATTATTTCCCTTTTGATTTTTTTCCCCCTGACCATTTGAAACTGTAAAACTAACTTAGCTCCCTGGAGGGTACAAAAACAAGCAGTAGGACAGACTTGGCCGTAGGCCCTAGTGTATTGACCTGTGCCCCAAACTTTCCAAGGCATGCCTCTTGGAAAGTCTTTTTTTTTTTTTTTAGAGACGGGATCTCGCTATGTTGCCCAGGCTGGAGTGCAGTGGCTATTCACAGGCGTGATCCCACTATTGATCAGCACGGGACTTTTGACCGGCTCTGTTTCCGACCTGGGCTGGTTCACCCCTCCTTAGGCAACCTGGTGGCCCCCCATCCCGGGAGGTCACCATATTGATGGCGAACTTAGTGCAGGCACCCCATCCGCATAGCGCACTACAGCCCAGAACTTCTGGGCTCAAGCGATCCTCTCACCTCAGCCTCCCGAGTAGCTGGGACTACAGGCATTTGCCACCGCGCCCGGCAGAAAGTCTTAATGTAACCTCAGGGTAATACGTACTCTCATTTGAAATTGTTATTCTGGTTCTCAACTCTGCCTACATATTAGAATCCCATGAGATGCTTCTTGAAATACCAGTGTACAGCCACACCCTTCCACGCTGATTCACTTGGTCTGCAGTGGGGTCTGAGCATAAGTATTTTGAAAGTTTCCCAGGTATGTCTAATGTGCAGCGTGAACTTGGACCACTGTTCTAATTGCTATAAGCCCTGCAGCCCTGTCAGGGAACAACGCTGCTTTGCGCTGTAGTTGCCACATCTCATACAAAGGCATCATCATTGAAAGATAAAGCTTAATTTTTGGAATTTTTAAATGTAGAAAATGGGTGTCGTCAACTGGATGAAATACAGTTTTGCCCTATCTGTAAGACTGGTCCTCTGTGATGGCAAGGACCCCGGCTTCGTCACTCCTGCGTTGCTCTCACCCGCGGTGCTTGGCTGGGCCGTGAGGTGTTCTGTGAATACTTGCCAAGCGCATGTCAGCATCAGGCTGCTTTGTTTATTTTATGTTCTCTGGGTTCTTAATTTTCCCCTGACAGGGCCTCATCCTGAGGAGAGAGTAGGTATCCAAAAACCATTTTTTTCAGTCGTTGACAGATTATACAAGAAGCAATGGACTGATGTCAGGAATCAGAGTTAAGGATTGGTGAACTTGGTGATGTCTTTGGCTATGGGAAACGGGAAATGGCCATGGAGTCCATGCCAGGACAGTGAGAGAGGGAACAGAATATCCTTTGCCATGAGGAAGATGGGTTAGGAGCTAGTCTCTGCTTGAGTGGCCTTTGTGTTTCCATTCCCTGAAACCATGCCGTTTGTTTATTCAACTTTTCCTCCGTGTCCTCTGCCAGTGTATAATATCAGTGAAAGAAGACCCTGCAAATAATTTTTCACCATTTCTATTGTTTGAATGTGTCTCCCAAATTTCACATGTTAAAAACTTAATCCTGAAATTCATATGTAGATTGGAGGTGGGGCCTTTGGGAAGTAATTTGAATGAGATCATCAAGATAGGGGCCTCCGTGATGGGACTGGTGTCTTTATGAGAAGAGTAAGGGCCAGGCCCGGTGGCTCACGCCTGTAATCCCAGCACTTTGGGAGGCCAAGGTGGACAGATCACGAGGTCAAGAGATCGAGACCATCCTGGCCGACATGGTGAAACCCCATCTCTACTAAAAATATGAAAATTAGCTGGGCGTGGTGACGTGCGCCTGTGGTCCCAGCTACTTGGGAGACTGAGGCAGGAGAATTGCTTGAACCCAGGGGGCGGAGGCTGCAGTGAGCCGAGATCATGCCACTGCACTCCAGCCTGGCAACAGAGCGAGACTCCGTCTCAAAAAAAAAAAAAAAAAAAAAAAAAAGAAGAGGAAGGTAGGCCACTCATGGTGGCTCATGCCTGTAATTCCAGCACTTTGGGAGGCTGAGGCAGGCAGATCACTGGAGCACAGGAGTTAATAGACCAGCCCGGGCAACATGGTGAAAACAAAAAATACAAAAATTAGCCAGATGCCGTGGCATGTGCCTGTAGTCTAGCTACTCGAGGCTTGAGCCTGGGAGGGAGGTGGAGGTTGTAGTTTGCCGAGATTGTGCCACTGCACTCCAGCCTGGGTGATGGGAGTGAAACCCTGTTTAAAAAAACAAAACAAACAAACAAAAAACGGACCTAGGCTGATCTGCACACTCTTACCTGCTCTCCCTGTGATGTCCTCTGTCTTGTTTTGACAGAGCAAAGAGGCTCTCTCTAAATGCTGGGGCCACGCTCTTGAACTTCTTAGCCTCCAGAATTGTGCGCTACGTAAAAAAAATTTTTTTTTATAAATTACTCAATCTATGGTATTCTCTTATAATAACAGAAAATGGACTAAGACAACCATATTTCCAGTGCTTAGAATAGCCTCTGTCTCATAGATGATCAATAAACGTGTTTTGAATAAACTATTGAATAAATGTGTCAACTGAGATTTACTAAGTTTAAGACGGGTTTTTGTGCGTGGATTTTTTTTTTCCTTTTTTTTTTTTCTTCCAGACAGAGTCTCACTCTGTCATCCAGGATGGAGTATAGTCACTGGATCACAGCTCACTGCAGTCTCGACCTCCTGGGCTCATGTAATTCTCCTGCCTCAGTCTTCCAAGTATCTGGGACCGTATGTGTGCATCACTATGCCTATATATATTTTTTTAATTACTTGTAGAGATGATGTCTCCCTGTGCCTCCCAGGCTGGCCTCAAACCTCTGGGCTCAAGCAATCCTCCTGCCTTGACCTCCCAAAGTGCTGAGATTACAGGCATGAGCCACCATGCTTTATATTTATTCTTCCATTGAGTTGCAACATTTAAATCCTAGTTTTTCTCAAGCATTATTATTATTATTTTTAATTATTAGTATTCCTTGAGACAGAGTCTCACTCTGTCGCCCAGGCTGCAGTGTAGTGGCATGACCTCGGCTCGCTGCAACCTCTGCCTCCGAGGTTCAAGCAATTCTCCTGCCTCAGCCTCCTGCGTAGCTGGGATTACAGGTGCCTGCCACCATGCCCAGCTAACTTTTTGTGTTTTTAGTAGAGACAGGATTTCACCATATTGGCCAGGCTGCTCTCAAACTCCTGACCTCATGATTCTCCCACCAAGGTGTTAGGATTACAGGCGTGAGCCACTGCACCGGCCTTTTTATTTTTTTATTTTTATTTTTTTAGAGACAGTGTCTCACAGTGTTGCCCAGGCTGGTCAGCTGGTCTCAAACTATGGCCTCAAGTTATCTTCCTGCCTCAGCCACCAGGGTTCCTGGGATTGCAGCAGTCACCAAGACCACATCCAGTCTTTAAGCTTTTACATTCAACTTACAGAGTGTGCTAGTTCATTTATTTATTTATTTACTTATTTATTTGAAACGGGTTCTAACTCTGTTATGTAGGCTGGAGTGTACTGGTATAATCACGACTCACTCCAGCCTCAACCTCCTGGGCTCAAGTGATCCTCTAGCCTCAGCCTCCAGAGTAGCTGGAACTTCAGTTGTGCATCACCATGCCTGGCTAATTTTGTATTTTTTGTAGAGACAGGGTCTCACTATGTTGCCCAGGCTGGCTTCAAACTCCTGGGCTCAAGTGATCCTCCCACCTCAGCCTCCCAAAGTACTGGGATTATAGGCATGAGCCACCGTGCCAGGCTGTAGTCCATTTATTAATCTGGTAATATTGGTATAAAATAAGAACAATCACTTCTACTTGCTCTTTAATTCATGTGTTATTAACTCATAATTGTAAGAGACTAAATCCTCCTTAAGCACTTAACACTACTTCAAACTTGATTGATTAAATTTCCTTAGACATTGCAAAGCACATCACAAATTTTATGTGCATGTTTCTCTTAAAAGTTTCAAATGTCGGCCGGGTGCGGTGGCTCATGCCTGTAATCCTAGCACTTTGGGAGGCCAAGGTGGGTGGATCACCTGAGGTCAGGAGTTCAAGACCAGCCTGGCCATTGTGGTGAAACCCCATCTTAAAAAAAAAAGAAAAAAGAAAAAAGAAAAAAGAATTTGAAATGTCGACTGCTAGACTTATACATTTAACATGAAAAATATTTCTAAGCATCTATGCGACACCTGAAAAAGCTAACCAATCAAACTGTTAACAAACCATGATAAGTTATGAAAGTAATGGCCCTCAATTTGTTCATACCTCTTTGAGTTATCCTGTCTCACATGGATTCTGAGCTTGGTCATTGGAAGTGTTCTGGCCAGTGGGGCCATAGCAAACTTGACACATTGGGGTCTGCATTCTGGAATCCTTAGGCTTCCGTGTGAGGAAGCTGAGGCTGTCTTACTGCAGGGTAAGAGGCCATGCGGGTCAGAGTCAGGCCATTCCCGCGGAAGGACCCTCTGACCAAGCAGCCTTCCAACTACTGGATATTGACCACTCAGCCTTAAACATTCAGCACTAGATGTTCAAGCAGACCAGATCAGAAGAGCTGCTCAATTGACCCACAGAATGAAGAGAAACAAAAAGAGAAAACTTAAGCTACCGAGTTTTGGGGTGTTTTGTTATGCAATAAAAGGAAATTGATAATACAAACTGAAATCCTTCTAATGTGATAGACCTCTTCAGGCCTGCATTTTTCCCTTGAAAACCATCTGATAGGCCGGGTGTGGTGGCTCACGCCTGTAATCCAAGCACTTTGGAGGCCAAGACGGGCAGATCACCTGAGGTCGGGAGTTCAAGACTAGCCTGACCAATATAGTGAAACCTCGTCTTAAAAAATAAATAAGTAAATAAAACGAAAACTATCTGATAACACAGATCACTTTCACAGCATTTGCGCTCCTGACTTGAGTAGATAAAGTCACGAGCCCTCTATCCAGGTTGTATTAATAACTAATCACTCTGCTCCTTCAATGGATTCTACACTTTTAACATGTTTTACTGTCTCTCTTATATCATCTCTCATTCTAAAGTCATATGTAGCTCTCTCCCTCATGGTCAATAGACCAATTATTTTTATAACTATAATTTTTGATATTTTTAAACAAACACATGTATCTAACAATTTCTTGATATAATAAAATGCCAATCCAATCCAACTAATATTAATACTAAGGTGACAACACGGAGGATAACACAATTACCACTAATACATACTGCACATTGTTCTTTTCATGAGTCTAAAAGCTCTTCTAGTACACTTTACTTTTTATTTTTTTCTGGGATACCACTATAGAGCCATGATTTCTCTCAGATTTGTTTCTATGAAATAGAATGACAGACAGGTATTTCCTTTTCCTTTTTTTTGTTTTTGAGACAGAGTCTTGCTCTGTGGCCCAGGCTGGAGTGCACTGGCGCCATCTCGGCTCACTGCAGCCTCTGCCTCCCGGATTCAAGTGATTCTCTGCTCAGCCTCCCGAGTAGCTGGGACTACAGGCGCATGCTGCCACACCTGGCTAATTTGTGTATTTTCAGTAGAGACGGGTTTTACCATGTTGTCTAGGCTAGTCTTAAACTCCTGACCTAAGGTAATACGCCCACCTCAGCCTCCCAAAGTGCTGGGATTACAGGCATGAGCCACCACAACCGGCCCAGGTATTTCATTTTCATTGTTTAGATGATAACATCTCCAGGGGAAGATCCTTTAGGCTTGCTGTTGTCTCCTGAGTGCCATCCCAGATGCTCTGAAAGCATCTTGCTTTCTGAGAATAGATGTTATAGGCACCAAGGTATAGCTACTTTGCATCAGGCTTGGTTCTCTTAGCGATGTGTTAGAGACCCCTTTGAGGGTTCTAGGGGCACATATCAAATTGTTCCATGTGAGTCTAAAATGGATGATCCTAGGTGGGTGGATCGGGAGCTCAAGAGATCGAGATCATCCTGGCCAAAATGGTGAAACCCGGTCTCTACTAAAAGTACAAAAAATGAGCTGGGCGTGGTGGTTCGTGCCAGTGGTCCCAGCTACTCGGGAGGCTGAGGCAGAAGAATTGCTGAGACCGGAAAACAGAATTTGCAGTGAGCTGGGATCACGCCACTGCACTACAGCCTGGTGATAGAGCGAGACTCTGTCTAAAAAAAAGGGGAGTGATCCTGCTGTGGGCCATTTTTAGTGATGGTTCACAATGGTGTTTCCAATGTAATTCTCATTTAGCCAGTGCTTAATTGTTTTTCAAAATAAAAATGTGGGCTGGGTGTGATGGCTGATGCCTGTAATCCCAGCAGTTTAGAAGGCAAGAGGGTCGCTTGAGCCCAGAGTTTAAGACCAGTCTGGGCATCATGGTAAAACCTCATTTCTACAAAAAAATGAGCCAGGCATGGTGGTGCATCCTGTAGTCCAAGCTACTCAGGATGCGGAGGTAGGAGGATTGCTTGAGCCTGGGAGGTTGAGGCTGCAGTGAGCTAACATCACACCACTGCACTCCAGCCTCGGCGACAGAATGAGACATTGTCTTAAAAACAAAACAAAGCTGGGCACGGTGGCTCACTCCTGTAATCTCAGCACTTTCAGAGGCCGAGGCGGGCTAATCACGAGGTCAAGAGATCGAGACCATCCTGGCCAACACAGTGAAACCCCGTCTCTACCAAAAATACAAAACTTAGCCGGGTGTGGTGGTGCACACCTGTGGTCCCAGCTCCTCAGGAGGCTAAGCAGAGAATCGCTTGAATCCAGGAAGCAGAGGTTGCAGTGAGCCGAGATGGCGCCACTGCACTCCAGCCTGGGCGACAGAGCAAGACTCCATCTCAAAAAAAAAAAAAAAAAAAAAAAAAACCACAAAATAAAAATCTTACCAACAGGCCAGGTGTGGTGGCTCATGCCTGTAATCCCAGCACTTTGGGAGACCAAGTGGGTGGATCACCTGAGGTCAGTAATTCAAGACCAGCATGGCCAGCATAGTGAAACCCCATCTCTACTAAAAATATGAAAATTAGCCAGGCCTGGTGGTGGATGCCTGTAGTCCCAGCTACTCAGGAGACCTGAGAATCACTTGAATCCGAGAGGCGGAGGTTGCAGTGAGCCAAGATCATGTCATTGCACTCCAGCCTGAGGGACAAGAGCAAAACTCCATCTCAAAAAGAAAAAAAAAATCTTATGAAAAACATATCTATTACATTCAATACAACATTCCCCACTAAATGTAACAGAAGTAAGAGTTCCAGGTTGCTAAATATGTCAGTTACATTTTATGGAGATTGAAGGTTGGACACGTCTTACCTGAGGGGAGAATGCCATCAAACTGCACAAGTGATTAGCTTTCATTTCTAAGGGGCAAATAAACAGATGTATAGAGTTTTCTTGCCTATATCACTTGTCTTAGAGCACATGACTTTCCAGAATTCTGATTTTCAGAATGTGGCTGAGAGATGTCAGGGCCATTTTTCTCAGAGGTGAGTTCTTAGCGGAGATGCAAATTGTTCCTTTTCTGTTTTTATTTCTAAGAGGAATTAGAGCCAGAGAGAGCTATTAAAAAAAAAAAAAAAAAAAAAAAAGGATAGGGAGCCAGTCCAAGGAATGTTAAGCTGAAGTCCTTAGAAAGGATCTAGGAAGTTTGTAAACACTTGGAAATCATTTGAAAAATGCTTGAGTGTGCTTTTTCTCTGGAAAAAGAGTTCATAAATCTCATCAACTTTTTGAAAGAGTTTTGGCATTATACAACTAACAAGGAACGTAAAGGACCTTTACTTGCAGTTTTTATGTAATAGTGAGATTGCTCCAAAATAGGAAATCCATGGTTTCCTATTTGACTCAATGGGTTATAATACATTACTGTCTTTGAGCTATTTATTACCTACTGGGACAGTAAGATGTTCCCAGATCATCTTATACTTACCTATCCCAGCCTTAGAATCAGTCACTTCTCCAAAGATTTGCAATTTCTTTTTAGTAGAGATTGGTATTTAGAAGCCAAAATCTGGGTGCTAGATGTGTTCATCACTACTGGGATTTCACTAACTTCAACTCCAATGCAGCATTATAGGACTTCTTCAAATTTTCTCCCTTTTCTTATGTGAAAGTCCCTTCTCCAACTGTGAAAGACCTGGTTCTCATTTTCTTTAAATACTTATTTGACCAAGCCCCCTATATGTAACTCATATCCTGTTAATGCTGCCACCTACTTTCTTGCATGGGATACACTTCTCATTTTGCTGGGGCTCTGAATTCCATTATCTGTAAAGAACTTAAGCTAATTTAGGTTCTAAGTAGATGATTGGAACTCATTGGGAGTTGATGTTGGTCATTTTGGTTTTTGGTAGCCACATAGAGTAGATATTTGAACTTAAGAAATAAATACTAAGATGATATCTGTGAGGCCCAAAGTGAAACAATAACAAAACAAATTTCTTAAGAGATGCAATGAAGGAATCATGAGAAAGACAGATAATTTCTAATTTAACAATGAGTAGAAGAAGACAAATTTGAGTTAGGAATAGCCCCACTAGAAATTGTGATTTGCCTCCATCATACCAGTCTTATGAAGCTCCAAATACTCAGCAGGAACACAATGACTTCATTTTGTGGCATTTCTCAGTTGTTTAAAAACAGCCAGAACTGATAAAGTGAAATCTAGTTCCAAGGATATATTGACTGAGAAGCTGTCATTCACTCTGAAAGTATCAATGAGAAAGAACACTTCATTCTGTTGGGTTGTGCTCACAGCTATCTTTGGACTCAAGCATATTCTTATTTAACTTTCTAGTTTCCTCTACTTGACCTGACACTAGTATGTACATAAGAGTATTAGGACCTCAGATCTTGTCTGTAGATTTTAATTTTACAAATGGAACTATTTTCTGGTAAAGGCATTGATTTTTCAAATACCTTATCACTTCAGTTATATTGGTTTCTTACATGCTTTTTCATATTTTCTTTACATGTGGAGCTCAAAATGTACCTAACAATTTTCTCTCTTGTGTCTTGTCTGAGAAAAAAATAGATATTTTAGAAGTCTAAACTTAATATTTTAGGCATCAAAATTGCCAAGGGCACTAAAAATCACATCATACATTTATATATGGATAGCCTGATATCATGCAGTCATTCATTAGATTTATTATTTATTGAGCACCTATTATGTTCCAGGCAATATTCCAAGGGTCACAGGAGGAAGAATTATGCAGGTATATAATATATCAAGTATATATAAGACATGGCAAGAATTGAATTAGGTATGCATCCTCTCCTCTAGAAGATTACAAGAAACCATGATTTTAACCAAAGGTAAAGGACCAAGGTAAAAGGATTGTGAGATATATATGATTTAAAAATAAACAAATATGAGGGATGTGAGATATTTGTGGTTCCAGACCCGGGAATGGGATGGGTTGGGGGGATTGGAGAAGCAACAAATCTTGAAAGATGAAGATCAGAATGATATCTGTAGTATATTGAGAGAATTTTGCCTGTTTATTTCAAATGTCCCTACCCTTCCGAAACATTAAGAGTTAAACATATGTAGCACAGAAGATTTTATGTTTGGGGGCAACAGAAGAAAGAGGACAAGTAGACATGGCACTGGGAGCCTGTCCGTTTATTTCTGACAGTGGCACTACCCTAGGTCTTGTCTGTTCTGCTCAACATTACATCACCACCATCTTGAAGACTGTATGAAATGTTGCAGAAGATCAATAGTATTTGAGGAGTTAAAGAGCAATCCTAGTACAACCTTACGATTGAATTGTCTTTTTCTCAGACTGGATATGACTTAAAGGAAATACGCTGCCAACGTTTCCTTATGTCTTGGGCAAACAGACAGGGGAATCACGGGAACAAATGATATGTAGAGGACACATTTTTCTTTCAACTATTTGTTTTTGGCTAGTTCTTTGTCTACTTTTCATTGATTTATAAACTAGGGCACTAGAACAATCTTTTTATTTTTCTTAAAAATAATTGTGGATGAAATCCCCATATACCAAATGTTAATGTTTTATGTATCTCTTTTCCCATAAGAGATTGTGAGGAGGTGAGATTCAGTCAAATTTCATGACTCTATAGTTCTCCTATAAGCCAACCTGACTTTCTGAAACTTATGTATTGATCTTATATTTGAATTTCTACAAAACTGCGCTGAGCATTTCAGTGTAATTTTGTTTCAATGGCTTAAAGTAACGGTAAACAAATGAGACAAAAATGACAGGGGGTAAAGATTGGTCATTGCTAATAGAAAGTACTATTGTCTAGAACAAGAGCTGTATAGCATATTCAATATTAATGCAAAGATTGAGTTTTTTTTGTTCAAGATTTGTCTAGTGGAATTATGCTAAATCTATCAGCAGTCACACCATATTATATTTGTATTGAGTGTTGTATTTCACAGTGCTGCTACATATACATTATCTTTATCTTATAATCTAATAAAAAAGTAGGTGAGAGAAACAAGTAGACCCTAGTTTATAAATGAGGAAGGTGAGATTTAGGGAGACTAGAGCCCAAATTCTCAGACCTGGCATGGAGCAGAATTGGGACAGTAACCAGGTTTTGCCACCTGGATCAGTACATTTCCAAAATCATTACACTAGCACTGCCTCTTAAAATTAGCATTCTACTTGTCAAGGTGGGAAAAATGTTGCGAGGGTAATGATGAGAAATAAATGAATCTTGCCTAATAGTTATGCTAACGCTCTGGTCTGGACTTTAAGTGGCTAAGAAGAAGAAATAGAGAAAGATGGCATCAAGCAGATGAGTTCAAAATCAAAGTCTCCTTCATACCTGTAGAGACTGTGAGAATTACTGCTGCTGCCCCAGGAAAAAGCCAGACTGTTATTCCGTATTTGTGAAAAAAGCTACTGACATGAAGGGGTGCTGCTTGTTCCGTTCATAGTCCTCTAATTTCAACCGAATCATAAGAGAGAAATGGCCACAGATGAAAATGAGATTACTTTCTACTTAAAATTAGATTAAGGGGTCCTGCTTCTCTCTTTGAAGTATTTCTTTAAAAATGCAGTTTCCTATTGAGGATATTACAAATTATTGCTTTTAATGGATCTTGCAACATAAAGTGCACTGTGCTTGAACTCCAAACTTGTGTCATGCCTTGGTGAGTGTTTTATGAATTGTAAAATTGAAAAGTAAGTTAAGATACAGAAGTGGCTGCTGGCTCCTCCATCTGATAAATCTTATTTGGGATTAGCATGCAATATCCCTTTTAAGACCTATTTCATTTATTTTTTATGAAGTTTAACTGAATACCAATAAAAGAGAAGAAATTCTCTTTGCTTCTTCCTTGTTAACTGTACTTCTTACCTGTTCAAATTTTCTTTCTCTCTTCAAAATGAACACAGGTTTTCTGCAAATGTCAGCATCTGATTTAACTGTGTTCTCTAGTTTGTAGGCATTGCGCAGGACTGATAACATCCTTGGAGATATATACGTTTTAAAGTAGGTGTTAACAAGAGAGGATCAACATACAAAATGGCAGAGTGAAGACACTGATTTAACTCACTTCCCCTCTAAAACAAACATGAAAACAAAATACAAGCAAAACAACTAAAACCAGTCATTTCAGAACTCTAACAATTAACCAAAGCCACAGAATAAACTGAAAATCATGTCTCCAAGAAAAACTACTGAACTCTTTTAAGACAGTAGGAGCTGCAATGTTTGAATTTAGGAACATTCTCATCTTCTCTTCTTCCTTTCCCAATTTTGTGGTGTAGTATGCAAAAGCCAGAAGGACTGCAGACAATGAAAAGATCAGACCACTCTTGGAGAACCATTAAAAACATCATCCCCACTGCAAAGTCAGTATTTTGTCTGAACTTTCAGCTACCTGGGAAATTTCTATTCTCAGATAGCTGTTTGAATCATTCAGAGGGTGGCTCAGTGGGAGATGGAGCAATCTGATGCCAGAATTGTTACAAACAACTTTGCAACAAAAAATACAAGAGAAGAGAAAGGAAAATATGTTCATCATGCCCAGGGTTTTTTTGTTTTTGTTTTTGTTTTTTTAAAGTAGCCAATATAAAATGTCCCTGAGTGCAGCCAGATTTTGAACTTAATAGAGGACTTTAGAGAAGCAATTTATATGTATAAATATTAAAATGTATTCAAAGAATTGTAGAAAATGATGTATGTAGAATTAAAGGAAAATGTTAAAATAATACTGGTTATGGCAATCGCATAGGTAATATAAAAGACAGTATAAATGTAATTGTTTTTGTAATTCTTTCTCTAACCTGTTCTAAAGGACAACTGCATAACTATAAATATGAAAGTGTTGATGGGCATGCAATGTATACAGATATCATTTGTACTAAAGAAAGAGAGGTAATAGGGATAGTTTAGAATAATTTTTTTGTATATTACTGAATTTAGCATTAACAAAGTAGATTGTTTTAATTTAAGGTGCTAATTGTCATCTCTAGAACAAACACTACAAAAATAACTTACTTATAGTAAAACAACAAAGGAATAAAAAAGGCAAGCTAGATAATATATGTTTAACAAAAGAAGTCAGGAATCAGGGAATCAAGAAGTTAGAGAAAAGCAATCACAAGACATAAAGAAAATAAATAACAAAAGGGCAGACATAAATCATACCTCATCAGCAATTACTTTAAATGTAAGTGGGTTAAAGATCTCACTCAAAAGAGAAATGTAGGCAGAATGAATGTGTTGTCTACAAGATGCATTATTAAGATTGAAATATACAAAAATATTGAAAGGTAAAACTGTTTAGATTTACATGGAAATGGCAACCAAAAGAGAACTAACATGGATGTCCTAAAATCAGACAAAATGGATTTTGAGACAAAATTGTTACTAGAGGTAAAAAAGGACATTTTGTCATGATAAAAGGGTTAAGACATCAGGAAGATGTAAGAATTATAAATATATATCACCTATCGATAGAGTCCCAGAACATATGAAGAAAAATCTGACAGAATTAAAAGAAGAGATAGACAATTTAAAATAATAATTGGAATCTTAAATACATGATTTTTGGTAATAAATAGAATAATAAGGGAGAAAATAAATAAGAAAAATAGAAGATTTGAACAACACTATACTATAAAACAATCAGACATGACAGGCATTTGTAGAATACTCCACTCAACAGAAGAATATACATTTTTCTCAAGCTCATATTAAATATTCTTCAGGATAGATTTTATCTTAGGCCATACAATAAGCTTTAATAAACCAAAAATTTTGAAATACAAGATATGTTCTTTAAACAAAATTGAATTAAATTAGAAATCTACAATAGCAGAAAATTTGAGGAATTCACTTGTGTAGAAATTTAACAATACTTTTCTAAATAATGCAGCAAAGGAGAATTCAAAGGAAATTAGAAAACACTTTGAAGAAAATGGAAATAAAACACAGTATCTTAAAACACATAGGATCCTGCTAAAGCAGTGTTTAAAGAAAAGTTAATCACTGTAAGTGGCTATAATTTTTTTTTAGAAAATCTTAATTCAATAACCTGAATTTCTACTTTAAGAATCTGAAGAAAGAAGAACAAACTAAACCCAAAGCAAGAAGAAAGAATAAAAGAATAATAATTATCACAGAAATTAATAGACTAGAGAATAGAAAAAATAATAGAGCAAATCAATGAAACAAAAAGATTATTCTTTGGGAAGATCAACATAATTGTCAAATTTGGCTGGGCTGGCTAAGAAGAAAAGATAGAAGATTCAAATTACTAAAGTCAGGAGTGAAAGAGGGAACATAACTACTGACCTGACAGATATAAAATGAGTAATAAGGAAATATACAACAACTCTATGCCAAGAAATTGGGTAACTCAGATAGGATAGGTACATTTTTAGAATGACGAAATCTACTGAAATGGACTCAACAGGACATATATGATCTAAATAATCCTATAAAAGTTGTGGTTGAATTAATAACAATGATAAATATGGCCAAAAAAGAAGAGCCAAATCCATATGGCTTTACTGGTAAATACTATCAAATATTAAAAGAATAATTAATAACATTTCACAAACACTTCCTAAAAATATGAGAAGAAAGAGAATTTCTAACTTATCTATGAGATTAGTATTATCTTGGTAACATAATCAGTATAAAAACAATAATACATTCCAAAAATTACACACACACACACACACACACACACACACATACACATTCTTCATGAATATAAGTGCAGAAGACCTCAACAAAATACTAGTAAACTGAGTTTAGCAATATATAAAAAGGATTATACATGATCATCAAGGGAGATTTACTACAGAAATACAAGGTTGGTTTAACAACCAAAAACCAATCACGGTTACACACCATCGTTTCCCACAAATTCTGAAACGAATCATCACAAATTTAGTGGCTTAAAATAACAAATTTGTTATTTTACAGTTCTGACATCAGAAGTTCAAAATCAATCCCACTGAACTGAAGTCAAGGTTTCTGTAAGTTTCTTTTTTGACTGGAGGTATTAGCACTAGGGAAAATATCCCAGTCACGTAGCACCAAAGTATCTTACCAGTAGCAAATATATACGATTTACAGGAACCTCAATTTTTGCCTCCTCAGAAGAAAGAATTTGATTGAGGGGCATAAGGGGGCATAAGGCAGAGGGAGAGATCAAGGCAAGTTTTAGAGCAGGAGCGAAAGTTTATTAAAAAATAATAGAGCAGGAACCAAAGGATGCAAAGTACACTTGGAAAAGGACCAAGCGTGTGATTTGAGAGATGCAAGAGCACTCTTTAACCTTTAACTTGGGTTTTACACCTTGGCATGATTTCAGGGTATTGCATCCCTTCTCCCCTGATTCTTCCCTTATGGTGGGCTGTCCACACACGCAGTGGCCTGTCAGCACTTGGGAAGGGGCCACATACGCAGTGTGTTTACTGGAGTTGTGCACATGCTCATGTGAGACATTTTTTCTTTTTTTAACCAGTTCACTGTAGCTAGAGAAAGTTCATATACAAGTTACACTCTGCCATTTTGCCTCTTAGTGTGCGTGCTTGAGCCCACTTACCCAACTCATCTCATTCAGAAGTTAATCACTAGTTTCAGGTTTTTCTACCTACTAAGAGACTGCACTTCCAAAGTGTTGGCTGCAACCAACTATTATTTTTAGAGAGACAGCTTAACAGCTTCATGACCATCACCTGATGGTTCCCTGACATTCCTGGTGGTGGTCAAGGGCCCTCTTCTGTCCTGTTCATGTCTGACTAGCTACCCACTATAAGAGAGGCTCTAGGGGAAAATCCTTTTTCTTGTCTTTTCCAGTTTCTGGAGGTTGTCTTTATTTCTTAGCTCATGGCCCCATATCATGCTGCTTTTTCATACCCTGCTTCCATTGTCACATCACCTTCTACTACCTTGGACATTCTTCCCTTCCCATTATAAAGACTCTTGTGATTACAGTGGACCTACCTAGAAAATTCAGGATAATCTTCTCACCTCAAAATCCTCAACTATAATTAAATCTGCAAAGACCTTTTACCATGTAAGGTAACATATTCACAAGGTCTAGGAATTAGGACATAGGGATATTTGGGTGGCCATTATTCTATCTGTTACATTATGCCCTCTGTCTTCCAAAGGTTTCCAGCCATCTGACTTGCAAAATATATTCTCCCCATCACAACATCCTCAAAGGTCTCAACTCATTGAACTTCTACTCAAAGTCCAAAATCTTATATAAATATCTTCCACTCTAACATCCAGAATTTCAATGTCTAAATTGTCTAAATCAGTTATGGGCTATACTCTAGGTATAATCAACCTTGGGGCAAAATTTCTATGTGAACCTGGGAAAGTAGACAAATTATTTTTTCTTAAAATACAATAGTGGACAGACTTAAGATACCACTTATAGACATTTTAAAAGGGTTAAAGTGGAAGTAAAAAACTTGTCACTTGTTCAAATATTATTTTGAAATACAGAAGGGCAAATTCCATTAGGTGTTTTTTTTTTTTTTTCTTTAGAGAGAGAAAGAAGTAGAATAAAAGAGAAAAAAGAAAGAGAAAGAGGGAGAGAGAACGAAAATCTTGCTCTATTGCTCAGGATTTCATTTAAATCTGTAAAATGCTTATGCAATTACTAAAAAGTGATTTATTTCCT